>PVJH01010913.1:0-71478 GCA_004026705.1 Nesogale talazaci
AAAATCCAAGCTAAAGCACGCAGCCTCTTCAATACTCTTAAGCAGCGTGCAGGTGGGGAGTGCAGTGAAACGTTCACTGCCAGCCACGGCTGGTTTTTCAGATTCCAGAAACGATTCAATTACCACAGCTCACACGTAAAAGGGGAAGCTGCGGACATCAGTGAGGGAGCTATCAAACTTTTTAAAAGTGAATTCAACGAAATCATCTCAGAAGGGAACTACTTGCCTGGACAAATATTTAATGTGGATGAGACCAGATTATACTGGAATAAAATGCCAGAGCAGACTTACATTTATAAAGAGGCCAAAGCAATGCCTGGATTTAAGGCATTTAAAGACAGAGTAACTTTGTTATTAGGTGGAAATGTTGCCGGGTTTAAGCTGAAGCCATTTATGATTGACGAAACTGATAATCCATGTGCATTCAAGAAAATAGCCAAGCATTCATTGCCTGTGTATTACCGATCCAATAGGAGGGCTTGGATGACACAAGACCTTTTTGAGGACTGGTTTTTCAATTGCTTCATCCCTCAGGTAAAGGACTATTGCATGCTGAAGGGAATTCCTTTTAAGATTCTCCTGCTTCTTGTAAACACACCTGGACATCCCCTGCAACTACATGATCTCCACCCAGACATAAAGGTGGTTTATTTACCGAAAAACACCACTTCTGTTCTACAGCCAATGGATCAAGGTGCCATTTCCATGTTCAAAGCTCACTATCTACAGTCACTGTTTTCCAAAGCTATAGCTGCAACAGAGGATGGGAGAACCACATTGTGTGAGTTTTGGAAAAACTATAATATTCTCCATTGCATCAAAAACATCGCAGCAGCATGGGATGATGTTAGTATAGAATGTATGCAGGGAATTTGGGATAAGTGCTTGAATCGTTTCTCTGCGTTTGTTAACATTTTTGAAGGTTTTGACCAAAGTGAAAAGCTAGCCCAAATAAATGGTAACATTTTATTGCTAACAAAGTCCCTTGGTTTAGAGCTAGATGCAGGCGATGTGAATTATTTGATAGGTTATAAGGAGGGAGAACTTTCAAATGAAGAATTGATTGCGCTAAAAGAAGATCTGGAAATGCAAAGGAATGTGGAAGAGAAAGAACAAAAATGTATAGAAAGAGCAGAAAACATTTATTAAATAATTTGCAAAAAAAATTGTAGCTAGTAAAAACATTTTCTCAACGTTAGAAAGCATGGATCCAAATGTAGAATATTTGGGGAAGTTAGACCATGAAAACAATTTAAATCATAAATTGTCACTGTAAAAATACATGAACAGAATGTTCAAATCAAGTTTAATGATTTTTTCCCCCAAAAAAAATCACTCCATCAACTTTAGTTTTCTCACAGTTGTAAAACCTATCCCAAACTTGGGAATATTTGATGATCTGGATGACCCTGGCTATCATATAACTTCACAGACAGTTCTGAAAATGCTGAAAAAGTATCATGCATAGGTTTTCGATCTGATTTTGTTGTCCAATACTGTACTATTGTGAAATGTAATTTAATACTGTATATTTTTGTACACAATAAACTAACATTTAATAATTTGAGTTTTCACTGAACCTCGAAATGTGCAATATTAAACTTGAGTCAGTCAGGAATGATAAAGTCAAGACAATTCAGTTCAGATCATCTAAGAATAAGTCAGGCGAAAGCTGCCATCACTTTTGTCTAGCACCATTTTTGCGTGAAAGCCTGCTTTTGGACCCCAACCCTATTGGTAAGTAAGGAAATGAGTGACTGCTCAAAAATCCACACCCTTTTCTCAATTAAGTATACATTAGTTTAAAGCTTTAGATTCACATGATCACTATTCTCCACCACTTTTTTTTTGGGGGGGGGGGGGCATCACTGCTCTCCGGTATTCTACACCACTTTAAAAGAGTAGAATTAAATCTTTAAACTCTTGTCATTGCTGTTCTAGTTGTATATAAGAATTTTGAATCAGTGACCAGGCTTGTTATTGCATTGCTATCATCTTTAGTGATTAGTGTGATCAATGGGATCATTTCAGTAGATTTCCAATTTATTCATGGATTTGTCAAGACTGTAAAAACCATAGTGAATTTTTTTTCTCCCACAATCAAAGAAGTGAATCTAGGAGAAATTTGCCCAAAATGTGCTCTGTCTAAAACGGTCTGATAAAATGAGAGTGAACAGGTTAACTTTTTTGTCTACTTGAGTCATAAATCAGTGGAGCATTCCATTTTTGGTTCTGACTTAAAAGATTTGGGATTGGTAGGGAAGTCCTTTAACAAAGAAACACGATTGGTTTCACGGCATCAATATAGTTTAAAACAGTTCAGTCATGGCTGATGGAACAGCATAGCAACCAAATCTCTTGCATATAAGAATTTTACCTAAGTAGGAAAGCAGACAGCTGTGGACACATTCAAGCCTGTATGGGGATGGCCTCCATCCTGGGATACAGTCAGGATCCCATGCAGAAGAGATTTGATTGCAGTGTAGCATTTTCACCTCTTTCAACCATGTCTTCACTATTGTGAATCGGTTCAGAGTCCTGGTTAGTCTGTCAGATCATTGTTCAAAGGAGCACATTTTAATGAATTCTTTTCTGGTGATTTTTCAACCGTTTTGAAGAATCATAATTTTGATTATTTTTAACATTTAGTCCTCAATGTCTTCTGTCATTTTCACTTTTGTATGTTAACTTATACCTCAATATTTTAAAAGACAAATATACTTAAATGAATGAAAAGAATGACCATTCTTTGTAACAACACCCTTCAACTAATTACACATACTCAAGAATACTGTAAGATGATGGAGAAGCGTCAACAGATTATGTAGTTCACAGTAGATCCTTTGGAGATTTGACATGATATTTTGACTGGAAAACTTATTGGTCTGTGATTTGAATCCTGCATTTTATTTTAAAGCAAAAAATTAATGTGAAGGCAGGAGTAGTAATACTTCAGTGAATCTTTGTTGATACCACTTGTTGATCTGCTGAAGATCATGAAATCACAAAAAAAAAAAAAGGAAGATAAAATTGCTGGTGATGGGAAAAAAAGGAAGACAGCTTTAAGATAAATTTCTCTAATAGCGATGACTATCATAAAGGACGTCTGCTGTCAGTAAGTGTTGAACTGCTCACCTCAAGGCTGACAGTTTAAATTCATCAGCTACTCCACAGAAGAAAGGTGAGCCTTTATGCTTCTGTAAATATTTGCAGCTTTGGAAGTCCCATGTAAGGTTGCCATGTGTCCGAATTGGCTTGATGGCAGTGGAATTATGTCAATGATAAGAATTTCTGGGTGGTAAAATCAGTTAAGTGCTCAACTAATAGCTGAAAGACTGATGGTTGAACTAAACCAGACACCCCTGGCCATCTGTTTTTGAAAGACCACACCCTGGAAGCGCCATATGACAGTTCACTGTAGGTTACTATAGACTTTACAACAAATAACCACATTTCTGTGGTATGTTTTTTTGTTTTGGGGGGGGCATCACTGCCCTCTGGTGGTGGCCCAGCTTTGCTGCTGGATTTGAACCTCCAACCCAGTGGGCCGCAGTCCCATACACAACCACTACGCCAATGGGCCCAGTCCTATTTCTGTGGTATGAACAAATCGAAACAGTTTGTACTGAAGGAAGAGCCTGCAATTTGTAAAACCACACTGTGGGTAACATGCTCGTCCTACAGTGATGATGAGAAGAAAGTGTTGCAGAATTTAACTTGGCCCTGATAGCTCCAATAATGAGTGTTAGGAATATTATAAAAAGAAGCCATACTAATTTAAAGCAGGTGCTTTTGAAGAATAAGAAAAAGTTCTATGTGACTAGCTAACTGCTAAAATGGGAGAGATTTCACCAGAATGGCAAATTGCAGCCCAATTTTGCCCACAGACTAGATGCAGATAACCCTAAGCAAGATACTAGTAGATTGAATTTGTCACTGGTTGTCATTGAATGGTGTCTGAGTCAGAGTCCATATCCTGTCAAAGGTGAATTTGTTCCAGGATGAAAGGTTGATTTAACTGTAAGACATTGATATAATTTTCTAAGAGAAAAGCATGTATCATCAGCCTATGACAAATGCAAGATTTAATAAACAGATAAATCTATAATTAAAAAGGAAATTCCTAGCAAACACAGAATAGGAGTTAACAGCCTCAATCTCATTAAAAACATCTTCAAAAGCCCTAGAGTATATGTGGTGGTGGGACACTGGAAGTGACTCCAATATGCAAATAGGAGAGGCTGCAGGCTGCCATGGTCCCTGTAACATTGTCCTGGAAACACACACACACCTAAGACACACAGCAAATAGGCACAGCCTTATCCTTTTTCATGAACGATTGGAGGATTCGTAAATATTTCCACTTGGATTCAGATTTACATGTTGAGTATAGTTTTGGTCCTTAGCCCAGAAAGACATTGTCTATAACTTGACGAGCTGATTGGATTTCTCAGTGTCTGTGTCAGTGCAGCGGGGTCTTACTGCCATGGAGTTGATCCCAACTCGTGGTGACCCTCTAGGACTGGTCAGGACTGTTCCTGTGACTTGCTGAGACCGTCACTCTGTACAGAGGTAGAAAGCCCTGTCCTCCTTCCGTGGCGTGGCTGCTAGTGAACTGCGGACCTAGCAGTCATCAACCCATCGAGCAGCCACAATGCCACCACATATACATTGAGGAACAAATGGAAGGAATTTGTTGTAGAGGGCAAGGCATTACGAAGCCACAGAATTAGGATGCCGCAGTACCTGAGGAGTTCAGAAACAAATCCAGATTTATGATTATATGTGATAATCTTATATCATCTGGGAAGTGATGGGCTTTTCAGCAGTGATGCTGTCAGCCCACCATCCATGTTCGGAGTAATGTGACAGACTACACAGAAGCGCTCGTGTGGATCAAGGAACTACTTAGGAGAGGCACTGTGAGAGAATGTCTTTATGAACTTGGATAAGGAAAGACTTCTTTAAGACAAAATGCCCATGCCATATAAGAAAAACAGATCATTTCCATCATGTTAAAAATAGACATTTCTGCTCAAACTGCACGTCAGAGAGTTAGCAGATAGGCCATCCAATGGGAGAGGATATTAGAAGGACAGAAAGAGCTGGTCCAAAGAGCAAGACAGTAGTTATGTACAGGGTTGGTAGTGGTTTAATCCTTTCAGTAGACAGGCCAATCAAACAATAGTTTCAAAAGACTCACAGGAGGGGTATTTTGCTGATCCACCAGGCCAGAATGGAGGGAGGAGGACAAAGGAGAGGTAGATGGTCGGCATCGTTTCTGTTCATAGCAGCCCTGTGTACACCGCTGTGTGCAACACCCCCCGGCCCTCACCCACCTCACAGCTCTTATGTTTGAGCCCAGTGTTGCAGTTTTTTTCTCTGTGCCTTCATCTTGAGAGGGATCCCCTTAATTCTACCTTCCTATTTTTCGTATGTTCCTACTTCATTTCTAGGCCAGTGCTCCTCAACCTTCCTAATGCTGCGACCCTTTAATACAAGTTCCTCATGTTGTGGTGACCCCCAACCAGAAAATTATTTTCGTTGCTACTTCATAACTGTAATTGTGCCTACTGTTAAGATTCATAATGTAAATATCCGATTTGCAGGATGTGAAAGGTTCGTTCTTCCCCCAAAGGCGTCGTGACCCACAGGTTGAGCATCGCTGCCCTAGGCAAACTGCTCCTCCCTGCCTTTCTGGAATTCTTGAGAGATGACTCTGCACCATTGCCCTTCCAGGTCTCCTTAGGATTGCCTCTGGAGGGTTTGGGGGACAAAAAGTAAATGGGGTGCTGACAATAGCATTAGGACTATTTCAAGGCTTTGGACGAAACCAGGGCTCTGGCTACAGTGTCTTTTGTACATTGTTTTGAACAAGCCTATAAAATATGACTTCCACAGAATTGTGTCTTTCTACCACATCAGACTTGTCTGAGAGTACAATTAGTCCGTACTTCACAGAGCCTCGCAGTTCTGTAGGTGATTTAGGTAGACATGCAGTGGCCCTGTTGTTAACAGTTCAAGCCTACAGTCTGAAAACCTCTCTGCCACTGCGTTATCCAGGACTCAGAGCAACCGTACGGCACGAGAGAGAACTCCTCAGAGTTTCCCAGATGGGGACTGTGACTGTCGGAGTGGAAAACCTCGACGGCCCCAAGCAGAAGTAAGGGTTCCGTGAATTTTGATCTGTTCAAAGTAACAGGCCAGGTTGTTCCTTCTGTGACGAAGCCTCCTGATGTTATACACCCCTACAACCCTGTGACAGGGAGCTAAGGTCTTCCCTCCAGCACTCACAGGGTGCCTTAGGACTGTTCTCTCTCTTCCCCACAGCTGTTTCCCAAGGAGCTCAGCCAGCTTCAGCTCAGGATTCTCAGGACTGCTGTGGCTCCAGGGATGCGCCTATGGGCTGTGTCTCTAAATGAAAAGTGCTGTCATGTGCATTACTATATGAGGTCTTTTCCTTAGCTTACACAAGTTTTGTCTTAAACTAAGTTTTTGCCTCGGGCTGAGCCCCGGTGACGTAGTGGTTGTGCACGGGACTGTGGCCCACTGGGACGGAGGTTCAATTCCATCAGTGGGGCTGGGCCTCCTACTCCCACCACCGGAGAGCAGTGATGCCCCCCCCCCCAAAAAAAAAAGTTTTTGCCTCATAGCAATTTTTACTTCAAAATATAAACTAATTTTACTTGAAAACTAAATAAGTTTCACTTTAAAACAAGCTTCTTATTAATACCTATATCCCTACCTGATTTCAAAAAATAACTTTGCTTGCATATTGTATATTTTCTATTTATAATAGGCATGCATTTTAATCCAGTTTGAAAATAATGGAATTAAAAAACAAATCCACTGCCATGAGTTGATTCCGACTCACAGCTTCCTTAATAAAACAGAGGAGAACTGCCTGCCCCCATGCATTTCCGGGACTGTAAGCCCTGTGGGAGTAGAAAGTCCCATACTACTCCTGAGAAGGGGCTGGTGGTTTAAAACTCTTGACCTTGTGGTTAGCAAGCCAACACTAACCATTTTGCCACCAGGGTTCCTTATAAGAACATTACTGAGTAAATTGCAAACTTAATAATATAGGAGTTTATAACTGTATTATACTACTTTGGTTGGTTCCATTTATTTTATATCCTATCTCCTGCCCATTTTAGTCTTCCCCCCCCCCCCCCGCCCTCTTCTTTACATCATAAGTGACCATGTTGAGGATCCCTAGTGGTACTGTCGGGTAAATGTTGGACTGCTGATCTCAGAATTAGCAAGTCAAGCCCGTAAGTTGCTCCAGAGGAGAAAGATGATACTATATCTGCTCCCATAAAGATCGACAGCCTTCTAAACCCTCTGCAGGCTGTGTCTACTTGGAATCCACTCAGTGCAGTGGGTTGGTTACTCAATATGTCTGCTATCTTTAGAAATGTTTCTATAAATGGCACATGTAGAATATGTCACGTAATATTTGAGATCGCTAACAAAGGATCAAGCACATGCTCTAACATGATAGTAAGGATTTTATTGCTTATATAAATTAGTGACCCTAGTTTTATTTTAAGATCATTTGGGGGGCTCTTACCGCTCTTATAACAATTCATAATCAATTGTTTCGAGCATATTTGTACATGATGTTATCATCATTTTCTAGACATTTGCATTCTATTTGAGCCATTGGTATCAGCTCTTCTTTTTACCCTCCCGTCCCTCTTCCTACCCTGTGGCCCCTTGATAAATTATAAATTATTTTTATATCTGCTGTCTCCCTTCCCCTGTGATTTCTTATCCATCTTCCTCCTACCCTCCTGGTATCAACTACACCCATTTCTGTACCCAAAGCATTTATCTGGCCTGGATTCTGTGTGTCCTTCGCCTTGCCCACAGTGAAAGGTAGGTTTGGAGTGACCTTAGTTTTAATTGGGGCCACTGATCTCTATGTGATTACCTCAGGGTGAATGAATATACTACCAATACACCATTGGTGAAAGAAAAGACTCCTCTTTTTCTGTTGGAAGCAAGTACAAAAGTAGCCAGATGCTGTATAGTCCCCATACATGAGCAAGAAGGGGGTGGGTACTATATAACCAGACTAGATAAAGGATTGAGAAAGAAAGAGACAACCACATATAGCTTTCTTAATGAGAAGATGTTCTGGACTAAAGGCCTCCTTAGTGTCATGAAGTTGCTTCTGACTCTTAGCAACCCCATTTCCAACAGAAGGAGACACCACCTGGTCCTCTGCCATCGTCACAATTGTTTCTGTGTGTGAACCCATTGTCACAGCTGCCACTGAGCGTGTTAATCCATTTCCTCAAGTGTCTTTCCCTTTTCTTGCTGCCAGGCCTCTGCTTAGACAGTCCAAAGACAGCACAGTGAAAAGACTGCCTTCTTATCAAAATGGAATCTTGACTCAATAGAGTCTAATGTAAATCAATACTTAGATTGTTGTGTAGATGCTTGGCCGTAGCAGATGTTCAAGTCCCCATCTTTTGTGTTTCTCTGCATATAAACTTTCTATTTTTCTCAAAACAATATTATCCCTGTTTTTGTATAGCCATTGTTCATTTAAAATGATCTATATATTTACCTTTTAAAGTTAATCACTTATTTCTATATGCCCATCTTCTCATCGGTGGTTATATTCACCTCTCTGCTATGCTTTATTATTGCTATTTCTGCCCAGGACAAATTCTGTCAGCTTTCTATCTGGTATCATTGTATTTTGTCTGGACTATTGGAGGACATTTTCACTGGGCATGCAGTTGTAGTTTGGTCATTTGGTCAGCACATTCAGTGTTTCATGACAGTATCTTCTGAATTCTGTCATTTTTGTTGGAAAGTCAGACATCAGCTTCACTGTTGCTTCTTTGAAGACAATATATATTTCTCTAGCTGCATATTAAATATCCTATTTACTTTTTTTTTAACCAGAAAGTCATAAGATGCTAAGTAGAAGTGAAGTGTTTTTGTTTGTTCATTCATTTTGTTAACCCTGATTGTGCTAAGTCCTTGAATTTGTGCCTTGATGTCTTTGACATGTTTGAACACTTCCTGGCCATTTACCTCTTCAGATACTGTTACTGCATTTTTCTTCTCCTACTGGATTCTAGTTACGTACTTTTCTGACAGCCCACTTTTTATGCTTTTCATATTTTGATCTGGATATGTTCTATTTTCTAGCCCATTAACCCCCTAATCAGTTTGATCCAAGTTGCTGTTAAATCCATTGAATGAATTTTTTACTTTAGTTGAAGTACTGCCAGTCCATTTCAACTCACTAATGCCTAGGGTATCTATCTTTTTAAGTTACTTTTCAATTTTGACAACTTCCAACTTTCCTAGATTGATACTTTAAACATTTCCAAGTTCTGACTATTAATTGATGTTTGTAGTTGTTTCTTCTCATTTTCAGTCATGTTCTACCAGCAATTGAAGGTCCTTGGTTTTAGTCTCCCACAAGCTTTAGCCCATCCATATCATTATCGTCCACTTTACATCGAAAAGGCAACACTTCCTTCCTCAGTCACGCTTTCAGAGTCTTCCGATGTGGGGGACTCATCCTCTGTCATTATCTCTGACCATGTTCTTCCTTTTATTAGGTCTTCAGAACTGACAGTGTTTTGATGCTATCCAGAGAGGAACGATGTGACTAATTTCTTAAACCTGTACATGTGAGTTCGTATTTGAAATGCCATTGACAGAATCTTTAGCTTCATAGCAATACACCACAGTATGGCAAACTAACAGACAAGTAGTAGCTATTATATATAGAAAGGTATATACTTCACATGACTCATACATAACTGTCCCAAATTATGTATAATTCTACTTAATGAAAGACACAAAATTGGAACTTTTTCTTAATTTAGTAACTGTCTACATTGAAAAGTTGTACAGACTTTGAAAGATATAGTCCTCTTTCATAGTGGAATCAGCCTAGTCTCTAGCAGGCAGTGGAAAGGCATGGCATCGGTTGTGGTTCCAAAATATGTCCACAAATTCTTCTAAAAGCACAGGGCCTGGTTTCCATATTGAGCTAAACTGAAGAAACTTGTACTAAATAGGATATAGCAGGAGTGATGGTATGTGATTAGGTCATAAATGATATTATAGCCTCCTTGCTCTCATCTGCATTGCTCACTGTGGGATGAGTCAGTTGCTGTGTCACAAGGATACTTCACCCTATCCAGAATTCTTAATTGGTGAGGCACTGGACACTAAATTAGGTGAGTGACCCATTTTGGAAGCAGGTCTAATCCTCACTCACTGCCCATTCCTACTGACCCTAGACCCTGCTAATATCCTGGCTGCAATGAAATAAAAGACCCTGAAATAGAATCCTCAAGGTACTCCCATTGTTTGACTGCCCAGAAACTGTGGGATAATAATTCTCTGTAAGTCGCTATGTATGGGGGCAAATTGTTACATAAGCCCAAATCCATAGCGTTTTTGATCTTGAAGCAGACAGCTACATCTTTCTCTTGGTAGCTTTGAAGCACCGATCTTTTAATTGGCAGCTGAACATTTTGCCACCAGGAACACCAGAACAAAACACTACCATTTCTTGTACCATCTACACCGTCATTATCCATGAGGTCATTTTTCTAACCATTGTGTCCTTCTCTTTAAGGGTTTTCCTCTTTTTCACTGGCCTATTTTACAAAGTGTTCTATCCTTCAGTGATTACTAATAACATGTCCAAAGTACAAAGGACTTTTTGAGTACCCCCCAGAAAACCAGGATTGCATTGGGTCAAGCACAGCTTTCATAGAATGCATTTTTCCTGCTAGGCAAGCATCAGGCAACTCACTCTGAGTTAGCACATCCAGCGCCGCTGGCTGGAAAGGTTATTGCTGCTCACAGTAATTTTTTTCATAAAAACATTTTCATTCAGGCTGAGCCCTGGTGGTGTAGTGGTTGTGTGCGGAACTGTGGCCCACAGGGTTGGCGGTTCAAATCCAGCAGCGAGCAAGGCTGGGCCTCCTACTCCCACCAGGGAAGTGATGCCCACACACACAAAAAAAATCATTCCAGCCTTATTTTTTGTGATGGCCAATTTAAGAAAACAGAGCAGCTGTTGGAAAAATTCCACATTTCATGAACTGTTGTGATATTGGACACAGCTTATAAGGATAGTGCTATGGGAAAAAACTCAAGTGGTTTTCTTGTTTCAAAAATGGTGATATATTGATTGATGACAAACCATGTTCTGGACATCTATCAACTTCCCAAATGAACAAAAGTATGAACTCCTAGTGCATTTGGAGTTCATTCCACTAGGTAAGATAACTGAGCAAGATTTCTATTTAGAAGTCCTAAAAAGAATGCATAGCAGTATGCAACATAAAACGCCTGATTTCTGGCAGATGGGACTGGTTTTGCCACCACAAAAATGCACCTGCTCAGGCAGTCAGTGCACCACTGTTAGCCAAAAAACAGCATGTCCATTTTGGCCCCACGCACATGACTCACCTGACCTCACTCCGTACGACTTTCATTTGTTTCCACAAATGAAGAGGGACGTGAAAGGACAGCGATTTGGCAAGTAGAAATGAAGAAAAATTGAGGTAGGTGCTGTCAAGCCATCCAAACAGATGAGTTTGAAAGTTTTTTTCCCAGAACGGAATCACAGATTTGACAAATGTATTAAATGTACTGCAGAGTCCTTTGAAGGTGATACAATTGTTTTGTAAAAAAATTTAAATACATAGCTTGGAAGAGTGTTTTTCTGGTTTATTTTGGTTACCCCTAGTACATAAGATGAAGCTGCACCAATCTCACTTCTCAGAAGCATTCTAGCCATCTGGTTCTCACACACTTTATTTCTTAATTCTATTGCTGCCCAAGGCATATTCAGGATTTTCCATCAATACTATAATTCAAAGGCTTCAATTCTCTTAAAAATTTTTCTTATGAGTTATTTGGGAGTTTACCTATTATGAATTGCTATGTTTACTATGAATTCTATTTGAGATCATTTAATAGTCATCCATTTAAACAGCTTCTCAAACCATCCAATAGCTTACCCACTCCCCCTGCCTTTTTTTCCATCTCTCTTTTATGAAACATGATCTTCCCTTTCCTCTATAACAACTGTCCACCCTTTAGCCTAGGGGTCGGCAGGTTGGACTCAGGAGCCATATGCAGCGCTTCTGGAGTGTTTGTGTGGCTCCGGAATAAAATGGAAAATGAAGATAAAACTATTGTTCAGATATTAGTTATTTGATTATAAAAATGTATAACTGGCTCTTGAATGATCTTTAAATTTTTGTGAGGGACAGAATTGGCTCTTTGGTCTCAAAAGTTTGCCGCCTTTTCTAGCCTTTTGCTTCCCTGTAGACACCAATTGTTTCTTTTTGCATGAAAAGCCTCGATCTTCATCTTTCCCTTTTTTAACAGTGGCTTCATACAATATTTATCCTTTGGCGATTGACTAATTGCACTCATCCTAATGTCCTTAAGGTCCTTGCATTTCCTGAGATGCTCATAGTTTCATCCTTTCTTCACTATGTGAAGTCTGTCATTTTGCTTATACACCAACGTTTATTCTCCTAGTGATGTACTCAATGTTTACATTGTTTCTGTCCTGCTATTGTGAATGGAGCTGGCTTGAACATGGTATGCATAGATCCGTGTGTGCTACTGCTCTAATTTCTTTAGGGTAGGAAAGGGATTGCTGGCTCATAGCACATTTCTACTCCCAGTTGTTTAAGGAAGCACTGTTATCTCTTGGCACAGGGGTTGTACACTTTTACAGGCCCTCCAGCAGTGTGAACGGTTCAGCCTCCCTACCTGTACCCCTACTCCACCCCTTCTTCAGCAGCTATGCTTTTCTTTAATTGTCCTGTCAGTGCCAGTGTGAGGTGATAAGTCCATTGTTTTGATTTGCATCTCCCCAATGGCTAGTAAATGTAAGCATTTCTTCATATGTTTACTAGGTATCTTTTTTGGTGAAATGTCTTTTCATGTCTTCTAAAAAGCATTGATTCTTCTCCAGTCTCCTTTATTAATTTCCCAACTTGTGAATGTATATGAAGATACATTGACTTGAGTCAAGCGTGTCTTAGTCCTCAACATGATGCTTTTCCTTTTTACCACTGTGTGGAGATCTTGCAGCAGATTTGCCCAGTGCAGCATGCTCCTTGATTTCTTGACTTCTGCTTCCATGAGCACAGATGGTGGATTCAAGAGAAATGATATCCTTGCCAACATAGATCACTACCCCATTTATCATCATATTGCTTATTGGTCCAATTATGAGAGCTTTTTTGGTTATATTTTTGTTTTGTGTTTTTGGTCTTGAGTTGTAATCCACATTGAAGGCTTATAATAAGTCTTTGGCCTGCATCAGTTAGTGCTTTGGGCCCTTTTTGTTGTTATTGTATGTTGCAGATTGTTAGCGAGTCTTATAGCCCTAATGCTCGCTGCCGACTTTATAGCCCTGTTTGTTTGCAAAGAAAATATGTTAGGCACACGCAGATTATCATGGAAATCCTCCTGCTAAGTTTTTCTTTCCCCAGATATGGTTTATAGTGAAAGAGCAGTCATTAGTAGCAGTTAGTGGAGCAGTTTTGTGAAAGTTACGTATTGTTGGGTGCTAGTGGCATTCCAATTAGACAATCCTTGAGTTTACACATTTTTTGATGAATGTCTAAGGAGTAAGTATAAACATCCACCCACACAGTCACATGCACCAGAAGAACTTTAAGGCAAAGTTAATTAACTCCTAATGCCTACTAAACATTGCACAAATAGATGTGAGTTGATTTAGACTCATAGCATTCCTTTCGGACAGAGTGGAATCGACCCTGTGGGTTTCTGAGACGGTGCCTCGTTACGGGAGTAGAGAGCTTCATTTTTCGCCTGAGGAGTGGCACTTATTTAAACTGCTGGCCTGGCAGTCACCAGCCCAATACGTAATCCACTAAGCTACCAGCACTCCTAAAAGTGAGCACGTTAAATAAACATATCATGAATGAAGAAGCCAAACCAATAGCATCCATCATTGCCTCCCCAGCCGTCATCAATCCCATCCCTGCCACACCTATCGAAGCAATTTCCAACATCACAGATTAGTTTGCTTGTTTTTTGCCTTTATATAGTGGAATCAGTCTTCACAGTCTTTTGAATTATGTTTTTTTTTTAATAATGTGAATTGTGGCCAGGCAAATATTAGTTTACTATCAATGCTTGCCTTATAGTACTCCATTTTATAAGCACGTCCTACTTTGTCCTTTTACAACTCTCGATGAGCATTTGGGCTGTTTTCAGATGAGGACGTGATGACTAGTGGTAGACATTGTTTTATATTTGTTGAGTACATTATTTTTGTTGGACATAGGCATGAAAATCTAATTGCTAAGTCATAGGTTAAATATATATTTTCACTGTTGATGGATACCACAGAAGATGTAGCAATTTATACTCATACTGGATGTCCAAGAGATTTTTTATTTTCTCCATATCCCTCCAAATCCTTGGTAGTAAATGTCTTTCTCAGTCTAATTCTCAGCATATGAGGGAATACCACCCCTCCCCACCAAATGGATTTTTTTCTTCAAAGCTGTGTTTGTAGTTATTTTTACAGCACAAATCACCTCCATAGTACTCTCCCTTACACTTGCTACATTTCTCGAATCTGCAATTCCAATCTTGGAAATTTCCCCCCACCCTTCGCCTCTTGCACATTGTCAAATTGTTGTCCTTTCATGTCCCTCTTCATTCACGGACACAAAAAGAAGTCACACGGAGTGAGGTCAGGTGATTCAGGTGTGTGAAGCAAGAGAGAGATGCTGGTTTTTTGCCCAGACTGTGCACTGAGATGACTGCATGAGCGAGTGCATTTTTGTGGTTGCAAAACCAGTCCTCCATCTGCCGCAAATCAGGCCTTTTATGTCACATGCTGTTATGCAACCTTTTCAGAACCTCTCAATAGAAATCTTGACTAGTAGACTGGTGGAATGAACTCCAAATGCTCTATCCCCCCCTCACATTAAAAAAAGAGCATCAGGTTTTGGGGGGGGGGGTACCCCTCATATAATTATAGTTGCATCATTGTGGTTATAATTTGTATTTCCTTCTATTTAAGTTAAGCTCATTTTCATATTTCTAAAGCTTTTGGATATCTTTTACTTGCTTATTTTCTTTTTTAACAGTTTTATTGGAAGATAATCAACATATCCAATTCAATAATTCAGCCATCTCAAAAATTGTACCACAATCAATTTTAGAGCATATTGTGACTTGCCCGTTTTCTTTCTGAGCTGTTTTGTTCTCATTATATTGAGTTGTCAACTCAATTCTGATTTAGTGTCCTCATAGAATAGAGTAGAACTGCCACATAGGCTTTCCAATGCTGTAATCGTTATGGAGGCAAGACTGCTACATCTGTCTTCTTCCAGACACCTGGAGATTCAAGCCGTGAACCACCAGTTCATGGTTTAGTGTTAGCAGCTAAGCTCCTAAACACTATACCACCAGGATTCTTTCATCAATGCATAGCTTCTTTGTCAGATAAGATATATTCACTACAACTGCTTATTCCAACCCTGTAAGTTTTTGTGTTTCTCTAGTGATGGTTTTTATATTACCTGACTTCATTTCAAATTTTGTGTGTGGGGGTTCATTTATTTATTTTTAATCATTTTATTGGGGGCTCATACAACTCTTACCACAATCAATACATACATCAATTGCATGCAGGCCACATTTGCACATTTGTTGCCATCATCATTCTTGAAACATCCTCCTTCTACTTAGGCCCCCGGTACCAGCTCCTCATATTTCCCTTCCCTCCCCACTCCTTCTCCCCCATGAACTCTTAATAATTTACAAATTATCATTATTTTGTCATATCGTACACTGTCAGATGTGTACCTTACACCCACTTCTCTGTTGTCCATGCCCCAGGGAGGAGGTTATATGTAGATCCCTACAATTGGTTCCCCCTTTCGATACCACCTTCTCACCATTGATTTCTAATTTTTGATGAATTCTCTATCTGCTTAAATATTCTGTCCATTTTCCCTCCATTTTAATAAAACTACTAATCATGTTTATTTTATTGCCCTTGTTTTTTAGCACCAATGCCTGGGTCACTTACTTATTCCTCATGTTGCTGATTTTTTGCCATTTAACTAAATATGTTGGCATAATTGATAATGTCTGAGAAATTTTTGAGGCTCTGAATAAAAATGTCATTTACTATAGACAGAGTTCAGTCTTTCTTCTGCTTAGCTGATAGAATAAAGTCTGATTACGTAATCTGTGGATATCATTTGAAAGCCTGGGCCATTTTCATAACCACTGCTGTGTTTTAACCCATTGTTGTAGCCACAGTGTCAGTCTGTCTCCTCGAAGATCTTCCTCTTTTTCATTGACCATTTCCCTGATCAAGCATGGTGTTTTTTGCCACACACTTGTCCCTCCTGATAATTTCTTCTCCCAGTAAAGATATGTTCATTCTTCTGGCAGTCCAGAACATTCATTATTCTTCGCTAGTGCCCCCTTTGCCTTGCTGCATCCTAAATCTAAATCTTTTCCTTCCAAATGCAGAAACTCTACTCGACTTGTCAGATGTTTTAATTTTTTGGTTTTTTTCCCTTCGTTTCTGGGCTCTAAAGTAGCATTATATTTGAAATAATATAGAAACAAGCAAAGTATAGCTAAGTCAAGAAAAATATTACTGAGATTTGTTGGGGATTTGAATTGTAGTATAATGAATATCCAACAGGAATTGCTTCCATTTTTCTTACTATTTAGTGACAAGCTCTTTGAACAGTCTATCATGTAATTCATGTCACTCATAAATATACATATATATATCCATATATGAATATATAAACTTGGTAAATTGTTCAGCTAAATGGGATGGAATAATCAAATATTATTAATAAATTTTTGATCCAAATATTAGAATTTAATAGGACTGAAACTAATGGCTAATGTAAGAATCTATCATTGCTAGAATTGACAGAAAATTTAATGAATTAAATCTGTTAAAAGTTTTAAGAAAAGGTTGATTACATAGAATGAAAATGAATGAGAAATTTGTGCTGTGTTAATGAAGAACTAAATGTTTCAGGTATTGTTCTTGTACTAGAACCAGCAAGACAGACTAAAAAAAGAAAATAGTTGTATTCAGGCACTGTTTTAATATATGATCCCTTCTCTTATGATCAAATGAGAAGCACCTGGCATTTATGGCCAAAGGACTTTTTTTTTTTTTTGTGGGCATCACTGCCTCTCGTGGTCAGTGCTGCTCCTGAGAGCCGCCGCTGGACTTGAACCACCAAGCCCGTGGGCCGCAGCCCCACACTCAACCACTTATGCCACCAGGGCTCAGTCAGAAGCACCTGGCATTTATCTCCAGGAATACTGCCTGGAGTCATTTTCCATGTTTGCAAACATGGAGAGAGAACTCAAACAGAGCCTAACGGTCTTTTTAAGTTGAAATCTAACTTTGAGGAATCTGAATTTGTTAAGGAGGACTTGAAGAGTCAACCTCTTATTTTATAGTGGAACTATAACATAGTTTAGAAGACTCGCAGAAGAATTAAATAGTTTATCAAGACCGAACTTAACTGGAAGTTCTTCATAGCTGTGACCCTAAGTGAACCCTCACTAGTCTATGTTGTAGAGAATCCTGTGATAAGTATCAGTATGAATGCTCAAGGATATTAGCTAGGTCAAAGGAACAGTGTTTGTTTTGTTTTTTAAATCATTTTATTGGGGTCTCATATAACTCATAGTCCTTACATACATCAAATGTATGCAAAGGACTGTTGTACATTTGTTGCCATAATCATTGTCAAAACATTTTCTTTCTACTTAAACATGTGGTATTAGCTCCTCATTTTCCCCTCCCCCTGCTTCCTCCTTCCTCATGAACCCACGATAATCTATAAATTATTAATATCTTGTCATATCATACACTGTCCAATGTCTCCCTCCATCTCTTCCCTGTTGTCCGTATACCCCAGGGAGGAGATTATGTGTAGATCCTTATCATCAGTTCCTCCTTTCTACTCCTCCTCCCCTCCATCCTCCCAGTATCACCACTTTCACCACTGGTCCTGAAGGGATCATCTGTTCTGGATTTCCCTGTTTCCAGTTCCTATCTGTGCCAGTGTACATCCTCTGGTCTAACTGGATTTGTAAGGTAGACTTGGGATCATGATAGTGGGAGGGTGGAAGCATTTAAGAACTAGAGGAAAGTTGCATATTTCTTCATTGCTACATTGCCCCCTGACTGGCTCATCTCCTTCCTGTGACCCTTCTGTAACAAAATGTGGCTTCAACTCCCTATGGGTTTTGGGTCCCCAGTCTGTACTCCCCCCTCATTTATAGTGTTATAATTTTTAAAAGAACCAGTTCTTATCTAAGTGTTGTGAGTCTTCCCCAGGTTTTCTCCCCTGCTTCCCTAGCCAACCAACCTCCGTCTCCAATTAAGAACCAGTTCCTGCACACCCAGTCTGTGTGCTGAAGATGTGAAGTCAGTAGAAATGCAAAGTTCTGTAATACTTTGTTTAAATAATGCTTTGTAATACTTTGTTTAATTCTTTGTTAATTATTCCAAGATTTGTATCTGTCTGGAAGAAAAACAAACAAACAGCAACCTGTTAGCCTTTGTTTCTGCTGTGAGAACAAAGAAAATGGAGTTGGACCTTCACATTCAAGGAGAGTTATCAGCTGCACTCCTTTCCCATGCATATGAAAATAAAATTTAGAACCTTTGGAATCCACATGGTTCCTGTGATCTGACAACAGTGACCAGGCAATATAGGTCCTTTGGTGCCCACCCTACACCAAATTGACTAGAATTCCACAAATCCAGTTCCACTCCATCAGCTACTCTGAGGAAGAAAGAGAAGACTATTCTCGCATATAGTTATAGTCGTGGAAACATACACGGGAGAAATTCTACCCTGTCCAGTCGTCTGTCAAATCTCCTTAAGTAGGAAGCAACTCAAATGCAGTGAGTTTGGTTTTTCGGTTGGATCAGGTGCACCTTTATCTTCAAAGCGCTATCTTTGCTTTTTTTAACGCCCTAGAAGCAAAATCTTTGATTTGCCCAGTATAGTATACTAATTCAAAGTGGACCATGACTCATATGGAAATAATAAAAATAGAAGATATCTACCAAGAAATGAAAGAATTAAACTTTTTAAGATTCATCTTATAATTGTAATAGGCTTAATATAATTCGTCTAAAGAGTTTCTTTGCTAACATTTTAATTAAAATGCTTGTAAAGTCATTAAAGAGGAGTGAGGATCACAATAGCAGAAGACATCTGACCTAGGATACTCCATAACTATGAACAGCCTCGTTTATCATCATCATCATCACTTCAGTTGAGCAGCCTTGGTGGTGCTGAGATACGCATTGAATTGCTAACCACAAAATCTGCAGTCCAAACCCACCAGCCACTCCACAGGAGAAAGAAGAGCATGTCTGGACCTATAAAGACGTGCAGTCTTGGGGACCCTGTAGTTGAGTGTTAGGAGTCAAACTAGCTAGTAGTTGTGGGGTATTGCCACTCTGGTCATGGAATGTACAGTAATATTTTAAAATAGCTTTTTTTTTTAATTAGTCTTGTACCCTGTAAGAATTAGAGGTTCTTTTGGTTTGGTTTTTAAATCTCTTTGCTGTTAGGTTAATTTTAATTAATAAGGAC
Organism: Nesogale talazaci; assembly: GCA_004026705.1. Lineage (NCBI taxonomy): Eukaryota > Metazoa > Chordata > Mammalia > Afrosoricida > Tenrecidae > Nesogale > Nesogale talazaci. The sequence goes on from PVJH01010913.1 coordinate 19,668, forward strand.
CGGCTACAACATCGCAGAACTGCTCCATAATGTTGTCGAGGCTGTCATAGTTCTGGGAGCAGCTTATCACGTCTTTCTCCCAAGGAGCAGCCGGTGGTTCTGACTGCTGCTCCTTTGCCTTGTGGTGAAGCACTTAACCCCCGGGCCACCAAAGCTGTCTTTGGTGGGTCATCCTGGTTTAAAGAAAGCTTCAGAATGTCTATATGGATCATACTGGTTTCGGTTTGTTTGTTTGTTTTTTTCTAACTGTCAGTTATTTTAAGAAAGTACAAGCTGTAAATCCAAATAACATATCTTTGGATTTATTGTGAATGGATCCCTAATAATTTCGGGGTTTTGTTTTGTTTTGTTTTGGGGCATCACTGCCCTCTGGTTGGAGTGGGAGGCCCAGCCTTGCTCCTGGAGAGCTGCTGCTGGATTTGAACCACCAAGCCAGTGGACCGCAGTCCTGCACTCAACCACTATACCACCGGGGCTCAGCCCCACTTAATAATTTCTTAAAGGATATTTTATTATGTCTTTAGTGATCATTTAAACAATTTAGGTTGCCATTCAATTTCTACACAAATTGTTCAGTGACATTGCTTATATTCAGACTGGATTTTTGGGGGGGGCATCACTGCCCTCTGGTAGTCGTGGGACCTACCCAGCCTTGCTCCTGGAGAGCCGCTGCTGGATTTGAACCGCCAAGCCCGTGAGCCACAGTCCCGTACGCAACCACTACGCCACCGGGGCTCAGCCCTCAGACTGGATTTTTGACAATGTTTTATTGGGAATTCGATGGGGGTTTAAATATCTGGTCATCATTTTTGGATCTTATAACTAACAGCTTATCAATCAGCCTTCCTAATAACTTGCCCTGTACCCCGCTCCCACCTCCCATTACCCCCCTTTTTTTGTCCCACCTCCTATTACCCCCCTTTTTTTGCTTTGTTTTGTTTTGTTTTTTGGGGCATCACTGCCCTCTGGTGGTGGGAGTAGGAGGCCCAGCCTTTGCTCCCATGGAGCCGCTACTGGAATTGAACCTCCATCCTAGTGGGCTGCAGTCCTGCGCACAACCTCTATGCTACGGGGGCTCAGCCCTCCCATTACCCCCCTTTTGTGGGGTGTTATCTTCCCTTTCACTAAGTTGACAGCAGTCTACCCTCTGCCTCACCATTTGTTCATCCCGCCATTCCCTTCTCACCACTGCTAACCATCAAAGTCTATTTCATTTGGTATTATGCTGACCTTTGCCTTGTTTGTTTAAAACAGTAGTTTTATATGATATTTGCCCTTTGATGTTTTACTAACTTCACTCAGCATAACGTCCTCCAAATTCATCCATGTCATGAGGTGCTTCGCACTTTCAACATTGTTGAGTATGTGCAATAAGGTTTATTTTTCCATTCTACTCCCGATGAGCGTGTTGGCTGTTTCCAACTTCTTGCTTTTGTGACTAGTGTGACAATGAACATAGTTAAGTGTATGTCTGCTCACAGTCTGGGTTTTAAAGGGAAAAATGAAATACACCTATTTGCTATTTTAAGACAAACGAAAAGAGAAAGGCAACACTACAATTAAAAGGAAAGTAATACACGAGGAGTGTTCCAACTAAAAACAAGAAAATAAATGACGACATAGCAGCATCAATATCAAACTAGAATCCTGAGAAAATAAAAATCAAACAGAAGGACCACTACTTAATCATAAAAGCGAGAATCCTCCTTGTCCCCAACTGTTTTTCATAATCACGTTTATGATTATGGATTCCTAATAAATTTTAACAGTCTGTTATTACTGTATTTACAATTAGGTATATAAAAATTACACCCACTCCTCAATTAGCTACATGGATAGGTTCCAGAGACCAAACTGCTATGTAGAAATTAGCATTATCCCAAACGCCAGTGAATAAATGCCACTCAGACGCCAGTATTTTCAGAATCTATGCTGCAAGATGACTGCTTTTTTTCCTGCAGCCTCCATCTCCGGCCCTGGATCCCTGTACTTGTGGCTAGCTGTCAGTCTGTGCTATTGCAAACCACAGACCGAGCAGATGTGGTCAGGGTTTCTAGCCACGGGGAAACCCTCTCTAATCATCCCCAGTAGAATGTCTTGCTCGCCACCAAAAGGTCCACTCGTTTGGAACTGGGTCCCACTGGCCCAAGTGTTCTGGGTGTGCAAAGGGGAGTTCTCCAAGTCTTTAGTCTGCCCCAATGCTGCCTTCTTGCAGATCTTTGCAGATCCTTGGCTTCTGCTGCAGCTCCGCTCAGATGCCCTATTGCTCTAACTGTGATTAAGTTAGGCCTAGGAGTGGGTGGTGCATGTTCATGGCCCAAGGCCCCAGCTTCTGGCTTTTTGCTCCCTTTTCTTAGCATTCTCATTGTATCCAATACTGGAGAAAGCGGTGGGAGTGGAGGGATCCAGGACTGGGGGCTGAGGAGGGAGGACCTTTGTCACTCAGTACACATGAGACTTGGTGTTGAGGTGATTTAAGTGGATTTGTTTACCATTAAATATGAGAGGATCCATTAGTGAGGAATAGGTATCAGTTGGACACACGAGAAGCTGCTTGGGTTTTGGTTTTTGTTCTTTTCACTTTCTTCTCCAAAATTGTTCTACTAAGCTAGGTGTAAAATGTTAGAAGAATTCTCACCATTGATTTGCATGTGGAGGTCTGTTAATGCATGTTTTATTTTATTTTCTATCATTTTAGTAACGATGATGTTTTGTTGATTTCTGTGGAAAGTCCTAATTTGACAACTTCCATTACGACAAATCAAACAGGTATCTTATGTTGATAATAATATGACCTATCAAATTAAAAAGTCTCTAATCAGTATTTAAAATAGATTACATAGTTTTTACTAAAATAAGAAATTTAATTCTTTTTAGGGTTCTAATTGATATTTTATTAATATAGTATGAGTAAACAAGATGACTAAAGATTCTTTTTATTCTTTGATCATTTTATGCTTCTTTGTTTCTTTATCTGTTTAATGGTTTTGCAAGTTATAAAATTAGTGACTTCTTATACATTATCATTTAAAATCTTTTTCCCAGGCCTTCTGTTGATGGTAGTTAAGATTCTTAGTTGTCTTTTTGTTTTCTGTATTAAGTTATCTTAGATTTTAAAAAAGAACCCCGGTGGCGTTGTCAGGTAAGCGTTACACTACTAGCCTCAAGGTTAACAGTTCAAACCCACCAGCTGTTCTGTGAGAGAAAGTTGAGGCTATCTATTACAATAAAGTGCTGCATCTTCCGAAATCCTACATGGAAGCTTGCTACAAGTCACAGGCTGCTGGATGACAGTGGGTTTTAAGCACAAGATTAGAAATTTTGACTATTCTTCAGATTACATTTCTGATTACATTTCACTTTTGTTTTATAATACTTTTTGTTGCTTTTTACAATTTCTGTTTTTTTGCACCTCACACAAATAACTTTAATCCTGGTTTTGTTGTGACAAGGCTTCAAAAATTTGTGGAAAAATGGGATTAGCGGGTAATGGAATTTTCCCAGGAACATTTGAAGGCCTCTCATATGCATGTTTTCTCTTAAAATAACCATTTTGTGGACTCATCATGTCTCAGCCAGAATTCCCTACTTCCATTTTTCAGCATATTAGAATATTGGCATCTTAATTTCAGAAAGTATTGCTTCTACTAATGTAGCCACCTAGTTTCCACCCAGTTTTAAATGGAAGATCATGAATCAGAGGGTTCCTGGGCATAGTAAACATGTACCCGAGGCTTCCTATTGGTTGCAGGAAAAGTGCTGCTCATCCAGTTCTGACAACTTGGTCCAAAGATTAATTTTAAATGTATGCACTTTCCATCTTGTCAAATGTTAATTTCTATATGCCGTATATACTCATAGATAAGCCAAGGTTTTTTTTAGCACATTTTTTGGGGGGAGGGGGGACATCACTGCTCTCCGGTGGTGGGAGTAGGAGGCCCAGCCCCACTGCTGGAATTGAACCTCCGTCCCAGTGGGCCGCAGTCCTGCACACAACCACTACGCCACTGGGGTTCAGCCCTTTTAGCACATTTTTAATGAAGTTTTGTGGCAAAATTAGGTGACTCGACTGATAGGAAGTTCGGCTTCTACTTGAGTATATATGATATGTATTCACAAAAGAATTCATATGATTGTAAGATTGCAGAAAGGAAAAACAACTTTGAAAAACCATAAAACCAAAATTAAACTTTCATAACTCACAGTTATTTGAGATTTCTATTCTTGTGTGTAGCAGTCATACACTCATACTATGAATATAAATATTTAGTAGTTTAACAAGCTTGTTCAGTATGTTCATACTCTTAACCTTTTTTTTTTCAGACATTAAAATAAATTCCAATTCCCCTGATGTTTATGTGGATGAAATGGTAGGTACGCTTGGTTTCGAACGTTAATTGTTTGAGTTTGTTAGTTGTAAGAACTTTAGTATTGCTACATGCTAGATGATTTGGCATGTATATAATGTTCAGCTACTAGCTTCTAAATGGTAATTAAGGATACTTGTGTCAGGCAGGGTTCTCTTAGAGAAATAAAAACCAGGACACTAGTAATTCTTTTTATATATTTATATATAGAGAAACATAGATAAGAAAAAAAAACAGTTAACTATCTATAAAGCAGTACAGATTGCTCGGTGCAGTTCACTTGCATGAGGCAGCTAGAAGACTGGCAGTCCTTCAAGTCTTGAGGGCCGCTGAGTAGTCCTCTGTAGAGCAATTTAGGCTATCTGGTCACAGGCAGCAAACAGCAGAGCATGTTGCCAACAGTCAGCCAGATGACAGAGTCCAACAGTCCCCAGCTCAAGAGATGTATATTCCAGGAGCGTGGCGAAGTAGGGCTTGGAGGAGCCTCAACTCACAGCAACACACCCCACAATTAGGTGTCCCACGGGTAGTGTTGCTTGGAGGTCGAGGCACAGGGCGAACAAGGCAGCTCCCTAGTCCAAAGATCTGGAAGCCAGAGAGAGGGCGGGACTTGCCGAGCCCTTCCTATCTCTGCCCTAACCGTGTGTTTATTGGCCGTGCCATCACAACAGATCCACCAATCTTCGGTGGCCATGTCGGCATAACAAACCTATCCATTACAATACTTGTATTTTGTTTTTTAAAATATTTTTCTGCTGTTGAGGTTCAACCTTATTTTAATAATTTTTCAGGCTCACGAGAAGAGAAAATTAGATTCTGTGATTGATTTGACCAAAGAAGGCCAACTCAACTACAGCATAGGTAAAAATGATTTTCTTTTAAGAAGAAAGGGTAATAATCCAGACTATATGAAACCTGTTTAATGAAATTTATTTTTTGTGTTTGTGTATGTAATTTTATTACATAGTAGATCAATATGACTACCACCACAGCAGCTTGTAGAACAAACAGTTCCATCTCCATGAGGTCCCGAATACAACCCTTTTATAACCACAGCTCCCTCCACTCCCGAACCCCTAGCAATCTGTTCCTCATTACAATGCCTAAATTATTTTAAGAATGGGATTTTAAGAATGGGATTATACTGTATGCATCCTTCTGAGATCATCTTTTTCTCAGCATGATTCTCTTCAGGGTCGTCTAATTTGTTTCATGTTTTTGTTCTTTAATTATTGTATAATATTCCTTGGTCTGAATGTACCATAGATTTTTTTTTTAAACCACTATCCTGTTGAAAAACATTTTTGAATATTACTGGTTTCTAATATCTTGTGTTTGTGTTGCATACCACTTTCGTCCCTTACTGTAATGTAGCAGCTGTAAGAGAAGGTCTGTAGGAATAAGAACTAGGGAGTTACTTGGAAATGTATGTGGAGAATTGTAGCAGTCCCATCTTGCTCTGATATGAGCAAAAGAAAGTGAAATATAGATGTGTGGAGCTCTGAGTCAGTGATACTGCCCTATCTACTCTCAACCACTTCACTTGTCTGTTTATGACTACACATTTGCATTTATTAATTTCAAGAAATATATTAACACTATTAGAGCTTTGAAATTAGAACATTTGGATATGCCATTTTCACTTCAGTTCCTTTTCCTTTTGAACGATGCAGTTAAAGAAAGAATAGAACCATCAGAACTTCCAGATATTTCATGGTGACAAAACAGGCAAATAACCTAAATCGCTAGTTTCATCATTGTCACAGATTAGACTGTGTCCTCACAAAGCGCGTGAGGGGTTGTAGATCCTAACCTCTATGTGTTGTTAGACAGGATGAAGTTGAATGTGTCTGAAGTCATAATTTGTTAAGCCGGCGTGACTCAAGTTATATAAACCTACGACATTCACGCCTTTGCTTGAGTTGCACCTTTTATTGAACAAGAGATAAAAATATAAAGATGTGACTAGAGGACAGGGATCTCAGTACTACCAAGAAAGAGAGTGGAGCATGCCATTTGGACCTGGGGTCTCTGTACTGAGAACCTCCTGTACTCATAGGAAGAATGGAGATCCACAAGAAACACTGAGCCTACAGATTGAAAGGTGACAATTGCCTTCTTCTAGAACGATCACCGTGAATTTGGACTTATAGGCTTCTAAGTTGTAATAAAATAAGTTTCTGGGTTTTTAAAAATCATCTACTGGGGCTGAGCCCCGGTGGCGTAGTGGTTGTGCGCGGGACTGCGGCCCACTGGGACAGAGGTTCAATTCCAGCAGTGGGGCTGGGCCTCCTACTCCCACCACCAGAGAGCAGTGATGCCCCCCCCTCCAAAAAAAAGAATCATCTACTTGTGGGGTTTCTGTTATAGCAGCATCTAGCAACTAGGAATTTCATGGTGAAGAGTGTGGTGCTGCTTTCACAGATGCCTAAAATACAGAAGTAGCTTTGGAATTGGGTAAGAGGTAGGAGATAAAAGAGTTTTAAGGTGCCTCGACTGCTTTGAAGTGATGGTGGGTTGAATTCGGGATGTCAAAGGCAGTTCTAGTGAGTGTTCAGAAGAAAGTAAGGGGGCCTGTAGACAGAGTCTTTATCTGTTCAAGTAATGCACGTCGGTGCCAGCAAATGCCTGGCAGAAGGTAGAACTTGTAAGTGATCAACTGGTAAGATAGCCAAGCAAGATCTTAAAGGACCCATGCCACAGGAAAGAGTTGGACTTAAAAATGAATTATGCAGCATAAAACAGAATTAAAGATTTAGAAAACTGCTGAATTAAATAAGGACACATCCTAGAATTGTCACCAAGTACACAGCAACATTTATTAATAAAACAAACAACACATTGTCATCCAGTCGATGCTGGCTCATAATGAGACTATAGGAGAGCAGAGCCAAACCTGAAGGTTCCAAGATTATAAACCACAGTGGGGGGAGAAAGCCCCGTCTCTCTCCAGAGGAGCATTTGGTGGTTTCAAACTGCCAACCTTGCCGTTAGCAGCCCGGTGCGTAATTGCTATGCCTGTCGACCTAACCCACGCGAGAAAACCTGAAAACTGTCTACCTCTTAGATTCCACAGGTAAGAAACAGTCTAAAGAATTCACATCTGTTTTCTTCCAAGAAAAGTAAACACATCATTCCATGATCCCCTCAAAGATGAGCAGAACTGTTGTCGGAGGACCACAGAAAGCTAAGTGACCACCCAGCCGCTTAGGTTTCAAAGAATTGGATCTCTGCCAGCTTGGTTCTGGAGTGGGCGGCTGCCATTAAGGTGTGCTGAGCGGTGGAGTCACCACCCAGAGCTTGGTGGGCAGGATGGCCATGCCTAAGGGGCCGAATATAACCGCAGTGGCCAAGGTGGTGGTGTTGCCATTCAGATACACTAGGAAAATTAGGATAAAAGCCAAGGAAGCAGAATTCCCAACCCAGTGGACAAAAAATCATAGCTGAAGCCTAGGACTAGAGTACCTCCACCCAGAATCCAAAGCATTTAGCCAACATCCAGGGGCCAGAAAAGACAGTACCCATCAGTTTTTAAGAGGCTTGTGAGTAGATAGTCTGGTAAGCTTGCTTGAAATGACCACTTAAAGTGGGAGAGGGGCAGCAATGAAAAGTGGGTTGTGTTGGCTAATGTGTAGGACCATTGTCCAGAGGGCCTCAGAGAAAAGAAGATTGTTTTCAAGCCTTGAGAGCTAGTGCAAATTATCCTGCTGGCTTGGGAACTTGGTTGCTAACCTCCCCCCCCCCACCCCCCCATCCTTTCTTTCCTTCATTTCTACCTGTGCTTGTTTTACCATTTTAATTTGGAAAGAGGTCACTTGTAGTCTAGATTTCACAGGTTCACAAGGAAAGAGGAGTTTTGCCACTGCATGGACTAAGTCTAAAATCTCGTATTTTATTTAGATTGGGATGATATGATGGGGTGAATGTATTTTACATTTAGAAAAGATAGCACGTTAGAGGCCCAAGGTAGAATGTCATGAATTAGATTGTAGCCCCCCAAATTTGTGTCATGATTAACTTAGTTAAGCCATGATCCCCCAAATTAGATAGTTATCCTCAACTTTGTCATCTAATTGACTTTTTTTGATGTTTTATGAATGATAGCATCTATCTATTAATAAGGTATGATCTGAGTGGGTTGTATCTTGAATCACAGCCTTGCAAGAGTGACTCAGTCCTAGCTTTTATTTAATTCACTTCTTGTTTCAGTCACACCTTTCATCTTACAAGAAATAAAGGGAAAGAGAAGAACAGAGAGGAGCCTCCCTAATATGAAGAAAGAAAAACTAGGTGTTTATCCTTTAAACTGAGGGTCCCTCTACCAAAAATCTCCTTGACTTGGAAAGTTTGATGCCTAGACACTTGGAGAACTCTAAGGAACACTGGGCCTTGGAAAAGAGACAAAGCAGGCTCTAGTTGCAAACATAATCCATTCCTAAGTGTGAAGTCTCGTGTGATGGTGAGAACAGGTACCATATGTGGTTCCTATTGAGCCATACCCTGCAGAAGTCTCAACGCCTTTTCCATTGTAACTGCTTTTGATTGAAAAGTTGTACATGCAACAAGTGAAGGTAATTTTGATAGAGAATTAAAGGACAAGTATACAAGTTTGTAAAACTGATCTTCATAGCCTGGGAACCAACTGGCTGTTCAAATCATAGGATTTGAAGCCAAGGATAAATCTTAGATATTGGCATTTAATTTTTTTTAGAGCTCTGAAGGTCCAAAAGATTAAGATATTGGAACACTAGACTTAGAAATATCCATCTCTTGAATTTATACCCATGTTTTTCCCACTACAACATGGCAAAAACAGGAGATAAAATAAAATTTTTCTAAAATTTACTTACATTAGGAAATATTGTATATACATGATTAGGAATAGATAAATGGAGATTGTGAACGGGTATACTTTTGTAATTCATAGTAGTCCTCAAGCACAATATTTGTTTAATTATCTGTTCCAATTTTAGTATATGTGCCGCCGAAGCAAGCACATATATAGCATAATTCCATAGAGAAAGTACTTTACCTCATTATAAATGAAATATTCCAGTGGTAAACAGATTTCGTATTTTGAATTACTTTTAGGATTTGTGACAATATTTGAGAAAATGTTGCTTTTAAAAGTCCTGATGTAACAGCAGTAACAACCTCCAAAAAATAGGTATGTGGTTACATAGGTAGAAATATGTGCATATATATGTCTGTAGGAAGACACATGTGAGTGCATCGTGTAGGATAGGTATTGATAAACATGTAAATACAAGTTTGTATGTGCCGTGTAGATCCACAGAGATAATAAGGATAATAGGGAATACAGCTGAAGTTACTCCCTAGACACATCCAAGCAACTAGAGTTGGTTTACTAAGTTGAGGGATTGTGGAGACCATAGGTTTTGGGGACAAATTAGTCAACATGACGTAGGTTATAAAGTTAATATTCTGTACCCTATTTTGCTAAGTAGTACCTAGGGTCTTAAAACCTTGTGAGTGGAAGTGAAAAATACATTTCAGTCTCAACCTGTCTGGATTAAAGGAAAATGAAGAAAACCAAAGAGTCAAAAAAATTAGAGGCCTTCTAGCAAACAACCACAGCCTCTTCTATCTGGAGATCAGAAGAACTAGGTGGTGGTGCCTGGGCTCTCATAACCAATTCTTTTGACCAAGGACACAAGAGAAGGCCCCAAATAAAATGAAAAATGCAGATCCAAACTGAAATTCCTAATAAAGAGACCGTACTCATCGGAAGGAAAGATAAAACCCCAAGATTACTAGCTCTAAAATAGTTTTTCAGTGGTTTTTTACTGAAACCACTAATGTGGAGATCATCTTTCACCCAAACAATAGATTATAAACTAAATATCACCCATGAGTAATGAGTTCCTTAATCATTACCAAATGGTCAACATAGGAGCAAAAAGAACGAAGGAGGGGTAGTCAAATCTGACCAAAGGAAACAGTGAAAATAATGAAAATGTTCAACATGAATCTTGTAAACACTGTCATGGAACAATTTTTATGAAATTGTTAAATGCAAGCAATTCATTTTGTAAACTTTCACCTATCAAAATATTGAAAATTTAGAAAATGCATGTAAAATTAAACCAATAAAATAATATTTTATAAATAAAAAAGAAAAGAGACAAAGATTTTCTCTGAGAATCAGTTCCATGAATTTGGGCTTCTAACCTCTTAAACTGTGATAAAATAAGTCTCGGTCTGTCCAAGCCATGCATCCCTGTGATAGTAGCAGTAGGTAACTATAACACTGATGAAATTTAGAAATCAAAAGTTGGAAAATGAGTTGGGATCCATTATGAATAAAGAAGCTACTTTTATATACTTACCTTTTAAGATTGGCTTCTTCCATTTGAAATCTAGCAGTGGGAAAGATAGCTTTTGCTAATTCATAATAATGTGAGTATTTTTAGAATGTTCCTTTTGGAGTAAGAGTGTACTTAGAATAAACCTGCCCATTGTCTATAACAGCACGTTTACATGTTTCCCAAAAAAGACCTGTTGAATTCCTCTACGTTCTCGTACATGTGAATGTGATTTTGTTTGGAACTGGAATCTGAGTAAATGTAATTAGTTAACAAGAGGTCAAGCTGGAATTAAACAGACCCTAATCCAATATGATTTATGGCCTTATAAGAAGAGACAGAGAGATATCCAAGAAAGAATGACATGATAACTAAAGCAGATATTGGAGTGACACATTGAAAATCCAAGAAATGTCAAGAAATGTAGGGAGTCACCAAAAGCTAAAAGAAAGACACCAAACAAATTCTCAGTGCCTCCCAGAAGAAACCAGTCTTCCTAATACCTCAATTGTAGAAGTCTCAAGAAGTATGAGACTGTTTAGGTCCATTGTTTTAAGTCACTCGGTTGGTGGTGCTTTGTTGTGATAGTCCTAGGATGCTAATATAAATTTTGGTACAGATTTGATACCAATTTTGTACAGATACTTTAATAGCACCACAAATAAAGGTCACGGATTTTAGTCCATACATATATTACCAGGAATACAATACTGCTAGAAATGTGAATATGAAAGCTCTGTCTAGTGAGCATAGGAATTAGGACAGCAGTTCCTCACATATTTTGGACATTGAACAAAAAGGATCCTTGTTATAATGTATCAAAATATTTGCAAAATTGCATACATTTTACTCTGTGGAAAAGATAACTTGGATATTTAACTGGGAAAAATTTCCATACAAAGTGTCCAAGATGCAGCATGCCATTGCTCTCTCTCTCTCTCTTTTTTTTTTTTTTTTTTTAGGCATCACTGCCCTCAGGTGGTGGGACTAAGAGACCCAGCCTTTGCTCCTGGGAGCTGGAATTGAACCTCCAACCCAGTGGGCCGCAGTCCCATGCACAACCACTACGCCACCGGGGCTCAGCCTGCATGCCATCTCTGTACTGCTTATAATGACCTGTGAGAGGAAAGGAATAGCTTGAGAAATATTAAGCAAAAAGGAACCATAACTTTGGGAAATGTTCAGCCGATCTATACTGTAAAAAAAATGAAAAAAGCATGTTGTAGAGAGAACTCCATAGATGTGCCTTAGCAGATCTTTTCTGGAGAAATAGGAATGTAATATGATGATGCAATCAAACATTTCAGCACAAACACTTTACCTGGGCTGAAGGAGACAAATGGAACAAACACAATAGCAAAGCTGGTGGACATCTGAAGCTCTGTAAACAAGAGAAAGACTGGTAGATTCACCAGGGCATGAATATACTATCCCTTAAGGAAAGGGAAAATGACATGATGGGGACCCAGAGCGCAGTTCTAGAGCCCAAGGCCACTTTTGAGTCCCATTGGGCTGTCCTCCATAGGGACTTTGAGAGCTGAGCTGTATCCAAGGATGACACAAGGAGATGACGGCCAGAGGGAAAGAAGGCAGGGCCAGCATGGCATTTTAGGGTTCAGAGGCCAGTGCCACTGGGATCTCTTGGGCAGAAAGGGCAGTTTGTCCCAAAGCAAATCATTCTCAGTCCTTGAACTCAAATAGAACTTATTCTGCTGGGTTTCAAGTGAATCCTTTTTTCCTTTTGGTTTCTTTTTTTGGAATGAGAATGTCTGCCCTGTGCCTGTCCCACACTTGTATTTTGAGTGCAGATTAGTTATATTCTGGATTTCATGAGCCCACAGAAAGAGGGAAATTTTGTCCCAGGATGCACTAAACATAAAATATCACCCATAACTGATTTAAAGATGAAATTTGGGACTTTTGAACTGATTATTTTTTGATGAAATGTTGCACTTAGACTGAAGTTTGGAATTGGTATGTTGGGATGGGGTGAGTTTATTTTGATTTCAAGAAGGGTATCAAGTTTTGGGAGGCACGATGGGGATGGGGTTGCTATAGAGAGATTGTAATAAACGGCCTCACTTGAAATTGGGCCTTTGCAGATAAGTTATGCGAGCTCAGAGTGGAAGGAGTAGGGTGGGCTCTACTCCAGTGTGACTGGTATTTTCAGAAAAGATAGAGGAAAGAAAGATATAGGAGGTCTTAGAATGATGCATCTACAAGCCAAGGGGTGGTGAGTAAGGGTTTTAGGAACCCTCAGAAGCAAGTAGGGTGGCAGAGAACAGAGTCTTCCTCAGAGCTTTGCAGAATGAATTGACCTTGCTGATAACCTTGAATTCAGACTTAAGACTCCAGAAATATGGGTAAATGCCTTTATATTTATTGTTGGGTTTAGTTGTTTTGTTCACTCTGCAGTTTTTCTAGTTATTCATTTTCTTGGATTATGGTGACAGTATACACAACAAAACATTCAACAAAAAAACACACATTCAACAATGTCTACATGTATGTTGCAGTGACATTGATGACATTAATTACATTCTTCATGTGCAGCCCCTTTTCCAAATTATTTCACCACTGCTAACTAAGTCAACATTTCATTTATGAGAATTTTACCTTTCCCCCTCCCTTCCTCCTGGTATCATTAATAATCCTTACTTTCTGTATATTTGCTATTTCACGTGAATATTTGCACTTTTGTGACTGAATTATTTTACTCAACGTAATGTTTTCAAGGTCTCTCTATGTTGTGGCATGCATTAGATTTTCACTTATTTTTATGTCTTAATGATATTCTGCTGTATGATATACCACATTTTGTGTATCTGTTCACTTGCTGGTGGGCATGTCTATATTTTGGCTATTGTGAAAAAGTATACAAAGTGAACTTTGGTATGCAGGTTCCTGCTTAGTATGTGTCTGTGGCTGAGATTGATGCTGCTAGATCATATGAGAGTGCCATGCTTAATCTTAAGAGACTCCGCCAAACTGCTTTCCACTGTGGCTCTGCCATTTTATTTTCCCACCGGCACTGTATGAGAACTCCAGTTCCTCCATAAACTAACCAATGCCACTTTCCCTTTTTGTCTTTATAATTATTGCCACTCTCATAGGGGTGCAGTAGTGTATTGTTGCTTGGTTTTCCTTTTTTATAAATAAAATAAAATATTTTTCATTTTAAAGGTCTAGGCAATAGACATCAAACGGGGGCGGCGGGGGAGACATATATCACTGTGTGCCCACATCCCCAAGGTGCCCACTGAGGACATGTGGGAGCATGAGCAAAAGTGGTGAAGAAAGCTGTTGGTGCCCAGTTATCAAAAGATAAAGTATCCGGGGTCTTAAAGGCTTGAGCATAAATAAGCAGCCAGCTAGCTTAGGAACAACAAAAACCACCATAAAAGAAGCTCACTTGCCTGTGTGATCACGAGGTGCTCAGGTATCAAAGAACAAAAATCAAAATCAATGGACCAATTGACTCCCGATATCGCTGAAGACAAATGGATACAGAGGCAAGCAGAGTAGAAGAAATGATGGTGCCCAGCTACCAAATGATTGAATGCCTGGAGTCTCAAAGACTTGAAGATAATCGAGTCGCCATTCAGCGCAGAAACAGCAAAGCCCACATGGATGAAGCACACCAGCATGCGTGATCAAGAGGGGCCGAAGGGAGCAGATATTGAGCACCAAAGAACAAGAATCACATCATTACGAATGAGGGGGAGAGCAGGCCCACTGGTGGGTAATTGGTCACCCCTTTACAGGGGAGTCATGGGGAGGAGAAAGACCAGTCAAGGTGCAGCCGGGCAGTGATGATGCATATAAGTTTCCTCTAGTTCCTGAAGACTTTCCTGCTCTTCCCACCCCACCCCCCAACCACCATGGTCCCAACTCTGCCTTACAAATCCAGATGGACTAGAGAAGGTATACTAGTATAGACGGGAGTTGGAAATATGGGGAAACCAAGATGGATGAGCCCCTTCAGGCCAAGGGTTAGATTGGAGATGCTGGAAAGGGTAGAGAGAAGGTGGGGTAGAGAGACAAAACCAACTGCAAGGATATACACATAAGCTCCTATTTGAAGGACGCGCATCAAAGGAGTGGGTTTGGGGAGAGGCTGGGCATTGTAAGCTATGACAAAACAATAACAATGTATAAAGTATTGAGGGTTGATGGGGAGGAGAGAGCAGGGGAAGAGGGGAAGGGATGGAAAAACCAATACTAGGGGCTCAAGGGGAAAGGTGGACAATTGGAGAACAATAATAGAAGTGGACATGTGAGGGTTCTTGACATAGTATGTTTATGTATTGTGAAAAATGATGTATGAGGCCCCAATAAAATGATCTAGAAAAAAGAAAAGGAGGATTGAAATACTGATCCCCTTGTAAAGGTCAATAGGTTTTGGAGACAATGAGATACTGCTTCAAAATATCTGGAGAAAAAAGAAGAACCAGAAGGAAAATCAGGACTATGTTTTTTGTTACTAAAACCCCCATTTCCAGAAAGATTTTCAGCATTGGAAATCCAAGAAGTTTTATTCTATCCTGGAAGGTTGCTGTGATTCAGAATCAACTTGATGACATTAGATTTTTGTTTTTGCTTAAAAAATTTTTTTTTCATTTTAACTCTCTTCAGTGGCATTGATTACTGCATTAATGTTGCACAACCATCACCAGTATTTATTTATAAATGCTTTTCATCTCCACCAAAAGAAACTTTGTACCCATTAAGCACAGATCCTTTTAAAACCTCCCTCATTTCATTGACGATAATCTCTTCAAGGTTCGACCATGTTGTATCCTATGTTAAATTTTTATTCTATTGTATGGCAGTATGATATTTCATTGTATGAATGTACATTTGTTGATCCACTCATCTGTTGATAGACAATTGTATTGTTCCCACATCTTGGCTACTGTGAATAATGCAAAAAGTGTTCAGATACCTGTTTTTGTGTCTGCTTTCAAGTCCTTTTAGGTCCTGCCCAAGATTGGAATTCCTGGATCGAATGGTAACTGTAGGTTTCACTGTTAGAAAACAAAATAAACCAAACTCACTGCCATTGAGTCCCTTCTAGGACAGGCTAGAACTGCCCCTGTGGGCTGCCTAGACTAACAGTTTGTGGGACTAGAGTCTTGTCTTTTTCCCACAGAGCTGCTGCAAGCTTTGACTGTCGACCTGTAATTAGCCCAACACATAACCACTACGCCAAAAAGCTTCGTAACTGCCAAAACTGTTTCCCACAGCCACGGAAGCATTGTACAGTGGACGTTTCCAAATTCTCCACATCCTCCCTAAACTTATTTATTATTGCTGTCTTGTTTGTTTGTTTTGTTTTTTTGGGCATCACTGCTCTCTGGTGGTGGGAGTAGGAGGCCCAGCCCCACTGCTGGAATTGAACCTCTGTCCCAGTGGGCCGCAGTCCCGCGCACAACCACTACGCCACCGGGGCTCAGCCCCATTATTGCTGTCTTTAATGATAGCCACCCTACTAGGTATGATGTGGTTTCAAATAGTAGTTATGATTTGTATTTCCCTAAGGAAAAATAACTAGCAACACAGTGTTTAAATATTAGAATGTTCATCAGAAGGTTCCCCCTGGGGAGAAGTTGCAATTGTTTGCTTTTGTGACAATCTGTAACCTTAGAAACCCCATTGAGCAGTTCTCTGTCTGATAAGATCTCTGTGAGTCCAAATTTGACTCAACAACAAAAGGATTAATTACTAAGAGCATTTTTCTTGCATTTTTGACTATTTACTTTATCTGTTCATTGTTCTGTCTTTCAAAGACTTTAATGTAAATGATATTTAGATACACCTTTTAGGATAAAATTTTCACTCAGTAATTTTCTTGAGATTGGCCCAAGTGTTGATGGGTGTATCAATAACTTATTCCTTTTTTATTGCTTAGGTTTAGATGTACTACCGTTTATTCTTTGCTAATAGACATCTGGATTACTTCCAGTTTGGACTACTGTAAATCTGTTTTTCGCTTCCTCTGGGTCATTTGAACTTTCTTAGGACTCTTGTCTTGATTTAATTGATTCAATGGCAACTGGTTTGACTTGGGTATCTGGATTTGTCTATGGGGTTTTGTATCTCTGCATAGCAGTTTCTCTAGAGACTGTGTTAGCATTACTGTGTGCCTATGTGACTTGACAAAATCTGCTCTAAGGTGGTGGTATAAGTTTTTGTTAATAATCAAATATTTATCATCTTTATAAGAAGAATGATAACCTGTTGACTCTACTCATATTTCTGGTATTTCTGTTCATTCTTTCTTTGTCATATTCCCAATATTTCTTATCACCTTCTGTCTCTTTAAAACTTCCTATAACCACTCTTGAAAATATAAAACTTGTATAGCAGTGTAGGTCTGTTAGTTTCACTTCACAAGAGAATGGTTTTATATCCAAAGATAGATTCACCAAACGTAGAATTAATGGCTGACAGGTTTTTTTTTTGTTTGTTCAGCACATAAAACACAAACAACCATGCCACTTCCTTCTGTCTGCCGTAGTTCCAGGTGTGATAGTACTGAAATTCAAAATGGTATTCTAGTTTCTGGAAAGGTGGCAGACTAGGCAGACACACTACCACGACTCACTACAACAAAGACACATGCTGCCAAATGAAATACATACAGCAGATAATCCTGGAACCCTGAGCTTCAGACAAAAGGATAGTGTGGTGCATGGCACACCAATTCGGAAAAGAAACTGGACAAAATTGATTAGAGAGGAGACTGATGGAACTGGTGAATTTGCTTGATAGAGTGAGGCCATTTTGAGCTTTTCAAAAGCAGCGTTCAATAAAGACTCAAGACCTGATTATTGGTTTCTCTCACTTAGGGAAGCACACTATCCACACTGCTGCCTGGCAACCATCAAGCCACGATCCCCACATGGCACAATTACACACATAGCTCCCACTAGCTTCCTGCTGGGTGAGGGCCTCCCTCTGTACCACCTAATCAACAATTAACAATATCCAATGCCAGCCAAACCTGTTCTCTACTAGTGTACACACAGAGAGAACAGTGCACTCGCTCTTAGTCTTTATCACACCCACAAGGAAACAAACGGTGAGTGCCACAGAGCACACTAACATACAGTCACCCACTCAATCACAGTAACACCACAGTGTATCAGAGGTAATCAATAGCTAATGTCTGTTCAAATGAAGAAACAAGATAGCCTCAAACAAATGACCCAAAGACAGAGTCAAAAAAAAGCATTCTGAGAAAAAAATGGCACTGGCACTCCTGATGTGGCATTTAAAAGAATGAAACTTAGATACTTCCAGTGGCTTTAGAAAAAGATCAAGAGAGTTTCCAACAAAATCAATGAATACATCTAAGGGAAAAACATAGCTTAGGAATAACTTAGGAAAATACAACGAGAACTGGCAAAAGATTAGAAAGAATATGAAAATAGCAAACAGAAATCTAAAAGATTAATGCTGAAGTTTTAGAAGTAGATGATGCATTGAAAAAGCAAAGGAGTAGAATCAAATCAGTAGAACACTAAATTAATGGAATTAAAGAAAAATCGATGCTAGTCTGTTACAGGAACAATCGGGAAAAAAGAGTTAACAAAAAGTCTGAGTCATGTGGGGTATGATCAAGAGAAACAGCTCACATATGAATGGGATGATTTCAAAATGGGAAAGGACCCAAAAATTGTCAAAAAGTTGTAAGTAAGTTAATCCACTTACGGACACCTATATTTTCACAAAATACTGAAGCACATTAAATGGGAAAGAGGTGGTGTCTTTAACAATGGTGCTGATTATATCTATTAGTTGAAAAATTAAGTGAAATTCCTACTTCACACCAAAGACAAAGGAAATGAGACTCCTTAAAAATTAGACAATTTGTCCATCAAAAGATTTCATTAAGAGGGAAACTACAGTCCGGACAAAGAAATTTAGTAATAACATTTTAGAAGAGGGACTAGATTTTTTCTATAAAACATAGTAGGGGGCTGAGCCCCGGTGGCATAGTGGTTGAGTGCGGGACTTCGGCCCATTGACTTGGCCTTTCAAATCTAGCAGCAGCTCTCCAGGAACAAGGCTGGGTAGCTCCCGCAACCACCAGGGGGAAGTGATGCCAAAAAAAAAAAAAAAACACCCCATACTTATAGAAATCTTGAACATGGTTTAAAAAGAGAAGCAATCCAATGAAAACATGCACAGAGAACATGCATAGACAATTCAGGTGGCTGAGAGACGTGAGGAAATGCTCATTCTTATCAGCTATACGAAGATGTGAATGAAAGCAATGAGATATCATTTGACACTGGTATTGCTAGCAAGTTTAAAAAAGAGAGAAAATGATCAATGCTAGGAATGGGGTACATAGATACCATCCTATATACTCTGAGTATAAGCCAACTCTAATTTCAGCTGAGGCACCTAATTTTAGCACCAAAAAAAATGCTACAAAAAAAATAAAACTTGGCTTATCCACGAGTATGTACAGTCAATTACTGGTTAGTGAAGTGGGTAAACACATGATAAGTTGGGTGAAGGGGAAGGCAGTATACAGTAAAAGAGAAGTTAGCCACAACAAAATGATGGAAGCAAAGGGTAGACAAGACAAGTGAAAGAGATAAAAGGTGGTGGGGAACCTTGGGTATTATAGGCATTATTCCCTGCCCCTAACCTTTGTAAGATATATGCATGTTTGGTTTAGCATTGTGCAAGTTAAACAGGGAATGCAATTTTCACTAGGAGTTTAACGAGGACCCTTAAGATGGCGAGAACTGGCTACTCTTCTGAGAATACATATCAAAAATCTTTGCGGAAACAGAATGAAAAGATAATGAAAATTTTCTATGACCTTTCTGAAGGCCCCCTTTTGTCAACAACTAACCAGATTGAGATGAAGGTTCTGGTGGTTTTCTATCATGTAGTTGAGTTTCTATCTTCACTTGCTTTACTTACCAAGGTTCTGTTGACTTAATACTGTAAAAATTACTTTAGTTATGGTAAGTTATAGTTGTTAGAAAAGAGGGTTGTTGATAGAAAACTATGCACCTGAAAATTTACAAGAAGTTATTTATTTCACCACCTGTCGGGTAATTAGCCTTCAGTTTAAGATCTCACTGATTTAGTTCTAATAAGTTCAACCAATATAAAATGGCTGTGCACCCTCTTAGAATTCAGGCATAAAATTGTCTCTTCGACAAAAAAAAAGTTTTATGCTCTGCTGTGTTTTTTTCTTAATAGCAAAAAATAAACTGTTAAAAGATCTTTCATTATTAGCAAATGAAATGATAACTGGATTAACATCGAAACATTGTAGAAACTTGATTATGTTTCTGAGGCAAAAGAAAAAACTTCAGTTGGGGAGCTCATGACTTAAAATGATACTGACTGCCTATTAGATTTGTTCAAACTTCTTTCTACTGTATACACTCAGCTCAAATGACTTTCCAACAGATTTTCACTTCTTCCCACCCCCCAGATAGTCTCATTCCAGTTTTTTCAAACCACTCTCAACTTTGTCGGCCTCTGTTTCTCCCTACTCATCTTTTCTTTCTTTCTTTCTTTCTTTCTTTCTTTCTTTCTTTCTTTCTTTCTTTCTTTCTCTCTCTCTCTCTCTCTCTCTCTCTCTCTCTCTCTCTCTCTCTCTCTCTCTCTCTCTTTCTTTCTTTCTTTCTTTCTGGCATCACAGCCCCTGGTGGTCGTGCGCGCTACCCAGTGCCCCTCCTGAGAGCCGCCGCTTTGAACTGCCAAGCCCGTGGGCTCCAGTTCCGCACTCAACCACTTACGCCACAGGAGCTCAGCGCCCCCATCTTTTCTTTTCGCCTCATCTTTTCCTTGTCCCTCTCTCGATATAATGTAGTGCATTCGGCTCTCTAAATTAAATCTGTGAATTTCATTTACAACATCATGCTTTTATATCCTTTTTATAACATTTTATGAATAAGTATGTGACCCTGCGTGCATATGTACACACAGCAAAAGATCTGTTGATTTGATAACACAAAGCATTGAGGTAAGCATGACACAGTCACAAAGGTAAAAATTGAAGAATATTTGCAACACGCTGACCTTGGGAAAAAAACTTAACCGCCATTTACACCTAATTCCCTCCGGGTTAGTCCAAACCTCAATGGGAGAAATTTCTTCAGCCACTGGCTACATGACTTTTTCTTTGAATTCCCAAGATTTGCGTGTGTCACGTTTCCCACACAATTAATGACAGCTCCGTGTGTGGACACCCTTCCCAACTGAGCAAAACTCTGTGACCACGGGCCCTGGGTGCTCCTCACGTACCAGTACCTCATCCCATCCCTAAGGACTGATGGTTTTCCCTAGCAGGGAAATCTTCGTTGTGATAAATACAGCAAAAGTGCTCTGTCTGTGGAGCCTGCGGGTCGGGGACATTTCTCAAAAGTGTTTCTTCCCATTGCACAGTGTTGCCATTTCCGTTCACGTTTCACTGCCACCGGAGACCTGAACCGTCCCTTGCTGAAAGGCTGTGAAACGGATTGTTGCAGATAAATTTTACCTCTTGAAACCTTGTGTTTGCAGAAAGTCCAGTCTCCTCCCTGGAGTCACCTTCGAAAGCTGTTTTAAACTCAAAAGAGACAACTCCAGTGGCACAAATTGCAGCCCAGGTACTTACTAGGAGATGTTCTGTAAGGGACATCCATTCCAAATTGAGAAATATCTGCTTTACCCTTAAGAAACATTTGGGTCACATTTCAGCATAGAAAACACTTTAATGTGCTTGAAAATGTGCTTTTTGGATCTGCCCGTTTGCACAATTAGTGCAGTTGATTTTTCCCAGAAGGTATGGAATATAATACACTTTTCCATTTGAAAAAGTAGAAGCGATTTTCAAGGATAATAAACATTGTGTTTGGTGGTATAAGTGTAAGGAAAGGGATACTCTGGTAGACTGTTACTTTTCAAGTCCATTAGCCTTGCACTTGGAAACATGATTTGGATGTGAGATGGAATGATTTTTTTTAGAATGTTTGAGACCTCATTCATTCTGAATGGGTGATTTTTCAGAGTATAGAAACCTTAACCCAGTAGAAACTTAACTAGATTGAAAAACAAGATTGGATCCAATCTCACGTATTCTTCTTCTTTTTTTTTTTTTTTTTCCTTTTTAGAATTGTTGAGGGCCGAGCCCTGGTGGCGTAGTGGATGTATACGGGACTGCAGCCCATAGGGTTGGTGGTTCAAATCCAGCAGCAGCTCTCCAGGAGCAAGGCTGGGTTTCCTACTCCCACCAGGCCAGTGAGGCCACAAAAAGAAAAAAAAGCAATTGTTGAGATGAAATTCATATAACATAAGTGTTACCATTAAAGTGGCATAAAGTACATCATACTGTTTGTGCAACCACTGCCTCCTAGTTTCCATCCCCTCAATGTAAAGCACTTCCCCCCCTCCTGCCTTTCCCCGCCGCCCTTGACAGCACCACTCCATCTGCAGCCACACTTGATGGATTTATCTGTTCCAGGTATTTCTGACAGATGTAGAATTACAGGATGAGTATGTAGCTTCTTTCACTCAGCAGACTGTCTTGAGGGTTCATCCACACTATGGCATGTGTCATCACTTTGTTCAATGTGTATGTGTGTATATATATATATATATATATATATATATATATAATATGGCAATGTTTATCCATTGATGAACACTTGGTTTGTTACCATTTTTGTCTGATGTCAGTAGTGTCGCTACGACCATACATGTACCTGCATTTAAATACCTGTTTTCAGTCCTTTTGAGAGCAGGGTTAAAGGAGTTGTAGATATGGTAGGTCTCTGTTTGATTTTTTTTTAAGGAACCCCTCAAACACTTTCCCACAGTAGTTAAGTCATTTTTGTATTCCTAGGAGCCCTGGTGGTGAAGTGGGTACACATTTGGCTGTTAACCCAAGGTCAGCAGTTGGAAACCCCTGGCCACTCCTCAGAGTTAGCATCTCAGCTACTCACCGGGGAGTTTTATCGAGCCTTCTAGGGTCTCCATAGGTGGGCATTGACGTGATGGCAGCGAGTGAGTGTGTAGTTTGGGAATAGTCATATACAAGGGTTCCAGTTGCTCCATATCCTTATCAAACTATTTTCTACATATGTTATTATAGTTATTGTGTAGGTGTGAAGTGCTAAGCTCGTTGTTATTATGACTGCATTTCCCAAGCTACTAATGAAGGAGCTCGCATGGTGCAGCTAATAGTCAAAAAGTTGGTGGCTTAAACCCACCAGTAACTCCATGAGGGACAAGAGTGGCAATCCAGGAAGAGTGCGTCCAGAAAGGCGACAAGCTTGGACGCACTCTGTGGCAGTGACAGGAGTCCAGGCACTATAGTGTTAACACATTGAGCTGCTAACTGGAAGGTCAGCAGTTTGAAACCAATAGCTACTTGGAGGGAGGAAGATGGGGCTCTCTACTCCCTTAAAGAGTTACAGTCTTGGAAACTGACAGGAGGCGGGCAGTTCTACCCTGCCCTATGAGGTTTCTGTGATCCTCGTCCACTCAGTGCCAGTGAGTTTGGATCTACGGAGCAGTTCCACCCTGTCCAGTAAGTTCACGAGTCGGCCTTGACTCGAAGGCTTGTAACAGCCACCATGAATGATGTCGAGCAGTTTACAATATATACGTTGGCCTGTTCCCGAGATCTTTGGCAATCTCACATATCGCTGAAACATCCTTATGTTCTTATTATTTGATGAATGGTTTGAGACATGGGAAACGTGTACATGTTCATATAACTGCAGTCGACCACTTTAAAACAGTGCCTTCCAAGCTGGCTCACTAAACTTTTTTACAAATGTGCTTTTAGGTTCCCGAGTCCTTTGAGCACCTGCCACCTCTCCCAGAACCTCCACCACAGCTACCTGAGCTGGTAGACAAAACTCGAGAGACACTTCCTCCCCAGAAGCCTGAGCTCAGAGTAAAACGGGTACTGAAACCCAGGGGCTTTGCCCTAACTTGGAACATCACCAAGATCAACCCCAAGTGTGCGCCTGTGGAAAGCTACCACCTCTTCCTCGGCCATGAGAACTCTCACAATAAGCTGTTTTGGAAGAAAATTGGAGAGATTAAAGCTTTACCACTTCCAATGGCCTGTACTTTTTCTCAATATTTATTCTCCAGTAAATACTATTTTACCGTTCAATCAAAAGACATTTTTGGGCGCTATGGACCATTTTGTGATATAAAAACTGTCCCTGGGTTTTCTGACAATACTTCAGTAATGATGTGACATATATTGTTTTTTCATATTGTTTTTTTATATTTGAGTTGTTTATAATGTTACTTTAACACTATTGGTCATTTTGAAGAGCCAGTTGAGATTGTGAACCCACTATATAGGGACAGTCTTCTTCCATGTGTTGTAAGTGGCTTATCTTACAATTTCATGACTTCCTTTATATTCATTAAAAACCCCGACTGGAAATGTTTGAAAGCATATGCTGGCATGGCCCCATGTCACAAAGGAATGTTGGGAACAACAGCTTTGATGACCGTGGGAGTGGCTGCTCATATCAGAAGTCCTATGAGAAAAGCAACCACTCTTCTGAATAATTATTTGATGACCTACATATGGCTATCTGAGCTATAGGAAAACACAGCCCTTGACAGAGGACAGATTATCCTTGGAATACATATGTACTGAGGCTTTGTGAAAATAATTATCTTCCCATTTTGTGCTCAAATTCTGCAAGGGCTATGAATATGTGCCCTCTATTTTTATTTTGGCTATATCAAGCATAAGGGGAAATAGTCTCAAAGTTTTCCCTAAATCTGTTTGTATATTGACATATAATAAAGTGTGTTAAACATTGTGGGCTATGTACATAAAGCATGCAGCATCTTTGATAAAAAGCACTATCCAACCCACTCTGTTGAGGAAAAGAGAGTTGTTCACCTTAGATTTAAGGCTTTAATTTGCTCGTTCCCTAATGCGTCCCTTTGCTCACTTTCTGGCTGACACCAGTCCTCTGTGCTGCTACCAGCATAACAAGAAGGGGCTGTGGTAGCTCTGTCTCTTCTGTGGCCTTCTATCTGGGAAAGCACTGGCTGAAGCTGTGACCAGAACAAATCAACCAAGAAATTCTAAAGTCAGAAGTTTGATCATTGCAATTAGAGACCCAGTAGAGAAAAACTGGACAGCTATATAGGAACACTGGGAAAGCAAAAAGCCTAACAATGTGGATAAGAGCCTCAGAGAGGGACAGTCCTTCCTGTTCCAGAGTGGAAGTGTTAAGGCTTCAAAGGCTCTGGAAATTTTAAAATAGAAAGGAGAAAGGAATAAATAAAACAAAAGGTTTTCCTTGGCATTTTGTGAATGCCTCAAAACATAGTTTCAACTTTATATGCCTTTTTTACTAAAACATGACAGATTCAATGCTAGGATTGTTAAGATTATGAGGTCTCTTTGAAAGCTCTGGACAGTGGGGCCTCCTGCATTTTCAGAACAAGGAATTCACTTATTGAAAATGTTACCCGCAATTGAGATAGATTAGACTTTCACTCATTAGCCCAAGGTCAACGACTTGGACACTAAGATATATGGGTGCATGTTATCCAAGTGAAATGCATTCCCAACCTGAAGATCATCTGGATTTTTTATAGTTACGTAAGAGCAGGATAATAGGACAAAGTAGACATTTTTAAGGTGGTAGCTTAAAAACTTTTTTTTCCTGCCCTTTGGAGAGAGGAGCAATATTCTCAATTTTTGCCCAAGGACAAGAAATATCCCAGTCTGGGCAATTGTGCAATTACATAATCTGGAGAACCGACAGTCGCACCATATTATCGTTTGAATATACAAATCCACTTCAAGTACATACATTCATTTTCATTGAGCTGGTTTTGACTCCTGGTCATCTGAAATATAACAATGAAACATTACCTTGTTCTGAACGATCTTCATGATCATTGATGTATTTAAGGCCATCACTGAAGTTCTTAGATCGATGCTAAGAAAGTTTCTCATGGTGTTTTGGTTTTGACCCACTACAAAATGACATCTCATTCTGGCAATGGATCTTTTCTAATAATACATCCAAAATAAGCAATGCTGCCGTCCTTCTAAGGAATGCCCTGGTTATGTTCTTAGATTCTTTGGGTTGTTCATAGTAGTGTATTAAGAATTGATTCAATGGCATGAGTATTAGGTGTTGTTGAGGCTGTTATGACTCAGCAACTCTGTACAACAGAATGAAACACTGTCCAGTCCCGTGTTGTCCGCACATTTGTTCTTATATTTGAACCTATTAATGCAGCTGTGGTGTCAATCCATTTTGTCAAAGGTCTTCCTTTTTTTTTTTTTTTTGCTGCCTCTCTAACAAGCATGATGTCCTTCTCCAGGGACTGGTCTCTCTTGACATGCCCAAAGTACTTGAGATGAAGGCTCACCATCCTTGGTGTATATTCAATATCCTATCCCACACCCTAATCTAAATGCATCACTCTTTTAGCCTTCCCCTTGTCCAGCTTTTACATCTGTATGGAGCAGTTGAAAATACCATAGCCTAGGTCAGGTGTACCCAAAATGATATGCTGGTGTTAACATGTTAAGGCAGTCTTTTGTAGCAGATGTGCCCGGTGTAATACTTCATTTCCTGACTTCTGCTTCCCTGGACATATACTATGGGTCCAAGAATAATGGACCAATTGACAGCATCGATTCTGCCATCTCTCATTTTATCAGTCCAGATGTGAAGATTTTTTTTTTCACAGCTTCAAGCTGTATTTTCAGAGCAAAGTTATCTATTTGCAGATTGTTGCTAAGTCTCCAATCTTGATGCCTGTTCTTTATAGACTCTTGTTTCTCAGATTATTTGTTCAGCGTGTTCACTGAACGAGTACGGTGAAAGATGGAGCCCTGCTATAGTCCTTCACAAATTTTGAAGTACATTTCCCCCTGGATCATGTCCTACCACCTACTTCTTGATTCATGTACAGATTCTGTGTTAGCACAGCCAGTCTTATGAAATTCCCTTTTTTTTTTCAGTGTGATCCCGATTTTTTTGTTTAATTCACATGGTTATATGCATTCACATACTCGATACAACAAACATCTCTCTGGAACTCTCCGGTTTCAACCAAGATGTATCATGATGTTATTGGAGTTGTGAGAATTTTTTTTTTTTTTTACATTGAGTTGCTAGCACGATCTTAGCAAGGGATTCTAAAGATTCAGCAAAGCCCCGGTATATGTGGTATTAACCTAACTCACAACTAGATCTCTCCAGTTCAGGGATGACATAACTGATAAGAGGACGCAGAGAACCCACCCTTAATCTTTATCAGCAAGTGCAAGTGTCAGCAAGGAGGTTGTGTCATCTGCATCTCATAGGTCATTAATAAGCCTTCCTCCAATCCTGATGGCATGTAATCCAGCTTCTCTGATTATTTATTCAGCATACAGATTGAATAAGTATGGTAGGAGGATAGAACCCTGATACACACCTTTCCTGATTTAAAACCATGCAATTTGCTCTTGCTCTGATCACACAACTGCCTCTTGCTCCACATACCAAGTTTTGATGAGTACAATAAAGTTTTATGAAATTCTCATTCTTAAGGCAAGCCAAAGTTTGTTATGACCAAATTAGTCAAATGCCTCCTACAGTGAGTAAAACATGCATTATTTTAGTATTCTTTCCATCAAGATCCATCTGACATCAGTAATGGTGTCCTTTGTTTCATGCCTACTTCTGTATCCAGCCTAAACCTCGGCACCCCTTTGTCAGTGAACTGCTGGTTTTAAGGAACTCATAAGAGTCTTTACAGCATTGATGGATCATGTTCCTATCCATCTAGTCAACATAATGCCCAAGTGTAGGGGTTATTACTTGAGTTGGTCTTTTTTTTTTTTAAGCAGAATAATCTGATCCCCCATGTAAAAAGACATATTGATAAGGAGACAGATGATGTTATTTCTGATGTTTTCTGTGGGAAAAGAATGTTTTTTATTCTCATGCCAGCATTCTGTTAAAGAATTGTTATAAGTAGATAACCATTCCACATACAGATAGATTTTGTGCATCAGTGTGGTTGGGTAAAGATTCTCAGAGTTTGGATAGTTAAGCCCTAGTAATCTCCCAGGATGTGATCTAACATGTAATCAACTGCATAATGGGATCTGTTATGAACAAACAATTGGTTGTAAAAATATCAGGATGTGTCAAACTGTTATTACGCAGGCTGCAGCCCTGATGCAATTGAAAGGAATTTTCTTCAGGTATGAGACCTGTTTCCAATAAACGTGGACATTATGGAAAATCTTGCTTTTCTTTTTACTTTGTCTTGAAACTCTGGCTCACCAGTCTTTGACATTTGGTAATTGAGCCAGCAGCTTGCCATATTGCCTGCTGAACCTGGGAATTGTCAGTGGCTGTCTTGTGACCTGACATCCTTGGACTGACTCACAATCCACAGGTTGGCTGTCTTGCAGGTAGTGTAGCTCACAAGTTTTGATGAGAGCTAGCTAAAACGGCCACACACTGATCTGATCATCCGAGAGTAAGAGAGAGGGAGCAGGGATTGCTGAGCCATCTATCTTTCTGCCTCCCAATCACATGTCCCTACTGCCCAGGTTAGTACACTAAGCCTGCCTACCACAATTGGAATGCAAAAGCTAGAAACAAGAAGGAACAGTAGTTGGGAAATATGGTCTTTGTGATAGAAATGATGCTGAAACCACATAATAGAACTTTGTCAGACCAATAATTTGTTCATAACACATACCCTTTTTCAGCAACACTGGAGGAATTTTCCAAATGGAATGCACAAAAGTAAAGTTGATTCCATCTGTGCGAAGAGATGATGGAGAAGCCCAATATCAGCAGCTAAAACTATGCCACGGCTGACTGTGGAACAGATCATCAGTTGTTCATATGTAGGTTCAGGTAGAAGCTGAAGAAAATTAAAACAGGTCCACAAGAGCCGAAATACGACCTTGAGTCAATCCCACCTGAATTTCAAGAACATTTCAAGAAGAGACTTGATTCATTGAACACTAAGGACAAAAGACCTGATGAGTTATGGATGACAGCAAGAACATCATATATGAAGACCAGTGAAAAAATAGTGATCAACTGAAGGCCCTATTACAAGACACAAATACGCTATCAAACATAATGAACAATATCCACATTATGGAACAGAAAGTAAAGGACTTGTACCTTCTAAAAATACATTTATGCGCATCAAAACCAACTGCAAGCATCTACCTATTAACACCTCCCTGGGGAACGGTCAGCAGAAAAATGGGTAAGGGGAGACATTGGTCAGTGTAAGATATGGAAAAATGATTTATAAATTATTGGGGCTGGGGAGGGAAATGAGCTGATACCCGGGGCTCAAGTCAACAGCAAATGTTTTAAGAATGATGAGGGCAATAATGTACAAATGTGCTTGACAATGGATGTATATATGGATTGCTTTAAGAGTTGTATGAGCACCCAGTAAAATTTTTTTTAATGATGGCAACAAATGTACTTGACAAAACGTATCGATTATGATGAGTTTTCCAACCCCAATAAAATGATTTAAAATATTTTTAAAACGAAAAAATATTTAGTAATAATAAAGAGATAATTTCTAAAAACTACAACATCTTGCATAACAAGAAAAATACAAATAGCCCAATAAAAAGTAGGCATGAGACGGGAACAGACAATTTATCAAAGATGACAGTTAGGTGGCCAACACCATATGGAGAAAGGTTTGTGTTCTTGGAAATAAGAGAAAATACAAATTAAAACAACAAGATGCCACCTCACACTGACACATTTAGCAAAGTTAAAAACAAACAGAATGATATATGCTGGAAAGGTCGTGGAGAGATTGGAATACTCATCCATTGGTGATGGTACTGTAAAGTTGTACGACCACTATGGAAATTAGCTGGCACTTCCTTCAACAAATGCAAATACAATTATCCAATGATCCGGCGATCCTTCTACTGAATATACGCCCTAAAGAAGTCAAGACGAAACCATGAACAGACATATGCTCACTTATGCTTATTGCAGCAAATTCTATAACAGCAAAAAGATGGAAGCACCCCAAAACTCTGATTCTAAAAGAAGAGATAAACTCTGGTATATTCATACAATGGAGTATATGTCAATAAAAAATAATCCTGACTTTTAAACCTTTTGAGACATGGATAAAACTAGAAAACATTATGATTACCCAGTTAGTCAATCTTACAAAGGCAAATACTCAGTGACATTTTTGTTATAAGGAGAAACAGAGAAAAAGAAACGTGGTTTTCACATCCAAAGAGGAGACTTTGTAGACAACAAAAAGACCTGGGAGAGGAGTGGGAGCTGAGAGAAGAGTGGGATAGTAAATTATAGAGGAAAGGAGGGAGAACGGGTGGGAAAAATAGAATGACATTTATTGGGGGGGGGAGTTAAAAGGGTATTATTGATTTCATTTGTTGTGATGGACTGTGCAATGACATAGAATATGTTTCTTTAAAACAAACAACTGAGTGCATACTCACAACCTTAAAAACCTTCTTCAGATTCACCCCTCAGGCTATTGGTCTGATTGGTTAAAAAAGGAGGAAAGTGAAACTGATGTGGACTTGGAGTCTTGGTGACATACAAGTGTGTGTGGATATGTGTATGTGTGTGTGTGTTGGGGGGGGGTTGGTCAGACATGAAGAAAGCAAGAGATCGTTAAAAGGGCATGAAAGAAAAAAATACAAGTGGGTGTCAAAAAAATGTGCTCTTATTTGTAGAGTAGTTATAACACATGGAAGAAACAGTGAAGTAAACTGAACTGAAAGTTGCAAAGGGTAACTTGAGAAGACAGTGTATGAAATATTCAAAGACATAGAATTAGAAAATCAAGAAGGAAGAGGTAACATGTTCAGTATTTCTTAAACTGAAAAAACTACAGACAAATCTCAAGCCTTGAGTGGCAATATTGAAAGATTCTGTGGGCAAAATATTTGCTGCAGGCAGCATCAAAAGATGGAAGGAATACACAGTCTCTACCAATCTCCAGTTGACTTTCCTTCATTTCAGGAAGCAGCATGTGAGCAGGAATTAATGGTGCTAAAGAGAGACGTTCAAACTGCACTGAAAGCATCAACCAAAAACCAAGTTCCAAAAATTGATGGGATACCAACTGAAATGTTTGAATAAGCTGATGAAGCACTTCTCTATGCCAGGAAATTTGAAAGCTGCTTTGCCAACTGACTGGAATTGCTCCATATTTCTACCGATTCCAAAGAAAGGCAACCCAAGAGAATGCTCAAGTTAGAGAAAAATATCATGAATATCATATGAAAAAAGTTTGTGAAAGGTCATCCAACAGTGGATGCCAGAAGTACACTGACCAGGAGCTGCCGGAGGTTCAGGCTGGATTCAGAAAAAGGGAACAAAAACATATCATTGCAGATGTCAGATAAATCTTGGCTGAAAGTAAAGAATGCTAGAAAGATGTTTCCTTGTGTTTTACTATGTTAAGGCACCTCACTGTGTGGATAGCCTTAAGAAGAATGGGAATATGTGTACAAATATGCTTGCTACAACTGATGTATGGAATGTCATACGAGCTGTAAGGGCCCCTGATTTTTGAACAGAATATTGTGCGCAGGTGGAACCTGTGCAGGGGTGGAGAGGCAGTCGTGCAAACAGAACAAGGGAGTGCTGCATGGCTTACAATCAGGAAAAGTGTGCATCAGACTTGCATGTTCTCTCTATACTTCTGCGATCTGTGTGCTGAGCAAATCGTCAGAGAAGCTGGAATACATGAAGTAGAATATGCCATCAGGATTGGAGAGAGGCTTGTATGCAGATGATACAACTTTGCTTGCTGAAAATGAGAAGGACTGAAACCACTTGCTGATAAAGATGAAGGACTGCAGCTTTCAGTTTGGATTACAACTCAATGTAAAAGAAAAAAAACCAAAATCATCACATCTGGACTAATAAGTAACATGATAAAGAGCAAAAGGATCAAAGTTATCAAGGATTTTATTTTGCTAGGATCCATAATCAATCATGGAAGTAGCAGCCAGAAGATCAAATGATAGGTTGCAATAGGTAAATCTGTAGCACAGGACTTCTTCTGTGAAGTGCTGGAAGGCAGAGATGTTACTGTGAGGACGAAGGTATGTCAGCCTCAAGCCGTGGTATTTTCAGTTGCCTCATATGCTTGGGGAAATTGGACCTTGAACAAGGAAGCCCAAAGAAGTGATGCATTTGAATGAAGGTGCTGATGAAGAATATTGAAACTACCTAGACTGCCCAAAGAACAAGCAGATTTGCTCTTAAAGAAGCACTCCTTATAGAGGCGATAACAGTGAGACTTCGTCTCACGTCCTTTGGGCATGGTGTCAGGAGAGACCAGTCCCTGGAGAAGGAGCTCATGCTTGGCAAAGGGAGAAGGGCAATGAAAAAGAGGAAGGCCTCCGACAAACAAGGTGGGTTGGCACAGAGGCTGCATCGATGGAGCATGACATGAGAATGATCTCGAAGCTGGCACAGAACCAGGCAGTATTTTGTTCCCTTGTGCATATGGCCACCATGAGTCGGAATGGACTCGCAGGGTCCTCACAACCACATGCATGAATATACCATGCATCTTTCAATATACTCTGAAATTGCTTGTCTAGTTAACCTAAGAGTTTAGTGCAAGGTGGGGGGGGGGGGTATGTACTTAGGCCATGCTGGCGTTACTTGGTAAAACTATAGTATCTAGGTAATTATCCATGTAGGAATGAATAGCGAAATCAGTATGTACAAACACCTCGGCATCTTGCGATACAAGATCATGAGTGTTCAGTGGCCTTAGCTGTTGGCTGTTTTGAGTTGGGTTAAATTAAGGGCTGGTCCTTGAGGTTGGCCAGCAATCCACAAGGAGGCCGTAGCCTAACACATACGGCTCCAGTGAAGGTGATGTTGAGGTTAACAAAAGCAATGAGTATAAACTATAATTCACCAAAGGGGAAAGTGCAATTCAATATAGGAAGCCCTGGTGGTATAGTGAATTACACTTTGGGGCGCTAACTGGTCAATACTTCAACCCTCGATGCACTCCTCAGGAGAAAAACGAGGTTTTCTTCTTCCTTAGATTTACAGCCTTGGGAATCCACAGAAGCAGTTCCAATGTTTCCTGTGGGGTTTCTGTGTGTCAAAATAGACTCTACATCCATGAATTCTTTTTTTTAATGGACCTGAATTTTGGTGTTCAAATTGTTGACAGGGACATTCCAGAAAATACTTGGAAGTAACGAGATTGAGCTCATCTCACAAAGGCATTTTCTTTCCAGGCCTTAAGGGAAACTATTGTAAATAGCAAAGTAAAACTTAGAACAGTTTCACAGTGTAAGAAAACCATCCAAAAATAACTCATCACAGTAAACCACATAAAAATAGCAGCTATAGGGCTGAGCCCCAGTGGCGTAGTAGTTGTGCGCAGGACTGCGGTCCACTGGATTGGAGGTTCAAATCCAGCAGCAGCTCTCCAGGAGCAAGGCTGGGCATCCTACGCCCACCACCAGAGGGCAGTGATGCAAAAAGCACAACAAAACAAAAAAATAACAGCTATAGTCACTGTTGTGGAATACTTAATAGAACATAAAGCAGTAGAATTTGATAGGTCAAAACATGATTCATTTTAAAGGGGAAATAAGTGCTGAAGAAATAATAGATAATAGGGAGGGTGGGAGAAAAGCTAATATTAAGGGCTCAAGCAGAAATAAAATGTTCAGAAAACGATGGCAACATATGTACAAATGTTGTACATAAGACCATTGATGTGTGGATTGACATAAGAGGTATAAAAGTCCCAAAGACAATGATTTAAAAATGAAAGTAACAGCTATAATAAAGTCAACTCCAAAAGACAAGATGACACTCTAAATAGGTAATATGGCAAAGAACATCAGAATAGTTACAATTATGATGCAAAGTCTGAAAAATACATGCCAGTTGCATGGATTCTTACTCTGTGGCTTTGGGACCAGTCCTCTGCCTTTATATCCTCTGTCTCTGGCTACAGGACTGTTTCTATGTTACTTTTATGTCTCCAGAGGGTTGATAGGTCCAGAAAGAGTACAACTTTATTAAGTTGTGATAAATGTATTCAAGAGTTAACGCCCTCACGTGTTGGTGAACAAGGCTTAACAGGGAGAATTAAATATGGTCTAACAAAGTCTGAGTTGTTGTCTTTTCCAGCATTGTGTGGTCTCCAGAAGCGACGTTAGGTAAGTCTGCAATGTTTATTTTTTTTTGTTTATTATTATTAATTGTGAATGTATACATCACTTCATAGCTCAACTACATCCAGCAGAACTGTACACTTGCCACTTCAACCCGTTTCCAAACATTTCTTTTCTACATGGCCTCCTTGACATCATCTCCCCTCCCCTCTCCTTCTCCTGCCCCCACCCCTATGCCACCTCCCCCTGAATCCATTATTCTATGTCCTATCTCTGAAGGCTTATCAGTCCTGAGTTTCACATACTGTAAAAGAAAAAGCATATCACACAACTTCTAGAGGGGGGTGCGGTGGGGGACAATGAGCTAACTCCTCTGAGAGATTCACTGCCGTGTACCAACCAAAACCAAACCAAACAATAAAACTAAAAATACAGAAAATTTGGAAACCAGATCAGGTCCAGCTTGCATCATAGGAGACCAAGGGTTGACTGCTTGGGTCAGATTTATGCCTTTGATCGTCTCTACTGCACTGTTTAGTAACTACTTTCCTCCCATCCCTCAATGGTGGGTAGAGGGTTGCATTGTTTATTTTTTAACCTACAAGACAGATTTCTTACTATTACATTAAAAGTGGATATGCTTGAACTCGGCCTTCTGGGCTCCGCGCGTCCGGGACTTCCCTTCTCCCCCAGCCAGCCTCCTGCCCGAGCCTCGCCCGTGATGCTGGCACAGCGGCAATGGGTACTCTCCCTCCTCCCGGCAACGGGTGCTCTCCCTCCTCCTACCTCGTGGACCTGGACATCAGCGCTGACCCGCAGCCGCTCAGCCGCGTAGTGCTAGAGCGAAAAGCAGATGCCAAAGACTGCAGACAATTTCAGGGCCCTGAAGTGAGCAGGGTTTTGGCTACACAGGTTCAACTTTCCACAGGGCGATTCCATCCTTCATGTGCCCGGCAGGTGACTTCACCAGGTGGAAAGCCCATTTACGGCTGCCACTTTCCTGATGAGAACTTCATGCTGAAACATGGGGGAGCAGGTGCCCTGCCCATTGGCGAATGCTGGCCCAAGCACCAAGGGCTCCCAGCTTTGTATGTGCACTATCAAGACAGACCGGCTGGATGGCAAGCACGCCGTGTTCAGCCACGTCAAAGAGGGCGTTGATCCTGTGAAGAAAATAGAATCTTTTGGCTCCAAGAGTGGAAAGGCATCGGAGAAGATTGTCATCACAGACTCTGGCCCACTGAGCTAAGCAGATGTGCCAAGGTGGTAGCCACCGTGGGAGCGTTGACTCACTTGGGTGATGGCTTTGGGGTCTCCAGGAAGAGCCTGAGACTTGCTTATGGCTTGCTCAACCACCACTGTGTGCCTGGAGAAGGCCGCTCAGGAATTCCAGTCCCCTGCATCCCCAGGGTCCACCTTCCTTAGGACCCATTCCTACAGGCCCGTGTAGCCAGGAGGGCTCCTCCACCCCTTGGCAAGCAGTGGCTTTGACAGCCAGGCCCAAGCTCAATGCTGCTTTCAGCCGTGGTGGCTCCGATGGCATTTGCCTTTTCCTCGATCAAGGGGAAAGCCGGTTTGCCACAGAAGGGCTGAAATAGATGTTTAATGTCCTCTAGAATATGTCCTTTAGAATAATATAGGCAAGATTAACTAAACATGAAACTGTGATCCCACACCAAGCCAGGGTGGGACTTGAATTTGGTGGCTCGGCTTTAGAAACAGATTGTCTGGGCTTTGTGAAGGTCCCTACAGCCGAGGCCGGCCCTCCCTCCCTGTCTCCCTCCCTCCCTTCCCGCTGATATGAAACTGCTGCTGTGACTTTTGAGAGCTGCCGTGGTGGTGAATACAGACCCAATGTGAGCTGTGCTGTCACGGTGAAGTCCCGTGCCGGAAGCAGCCTGCACGCGTTCCACGTGCTCTCCAAGACATAAGTGGTGTACACTGAAACTTGGTTTTGATACATCTACTAACTTGTAAGTGAAACATCTCTGGAACACTTGTGTTCCCTTTAAATGTGAAAAGAAATCCTATTTTCTTTGTAAAAAAAAAAAAAAGATACTATTTTAGTGAATCTTCTTATATAATGTTAGGGTCCATGGAAGCAACACAAGAGAGGACAATAGGTCTTTTAGTAATTATTTCCTGAGGAGTGGGTTCATGGGATTCAAACGGCGTAGGCCTCAGATTTAAAAAGGAAGACACCTGATAAGATTTTGCAGGACAGGATTTGATTGTCCCACAAGTCCTTTCCATGAGACCAGAAAATGGAGATGGAGGGGTCAGTGAAGCCTGTGGTCCATGGGAAAGACTTGGTACAGTTCTCAAGCTATCTGATCAACACACTGGCTTCCTCAATCTCGACAGAGTTATTGATGCTCCCTGGAAGGGACCACTACTTTCAAGGAATCTCCTGGCAGCAGGGAAAGCTGCCCAGCATGACAGCCAGAACTGATACACGTTTCTAACCCTGAGAGGGCAGTCACTGAGTAAAGCCTATTTATCATTCAAGCGCAGATCACCCAAGGAGAGGCTTTAAAATGCCTCTCAGGATGATAGCCAGGATAAATGGAGGCAGTAACTGATTACACAGAAAGCAGCTTCAAGAAAATGGTCCTCCCTCGCCAGCAGTTTCTTCATGATATTATTTTATGTTACAGAAAGACTGAAGAAGAAATTATACTGGTTGTTGGGAAATAATATTGAGAGGAAAGGTGTGTGTAAGCATTGCATCCTTTAGCTAAAGCTTCGAGTGTATGCTGAGCGAACGGCAAGAGGAACCGGGCTATTGGGGAAAAAATGCAGCGCCAGGATTGGAGAAGCACTCGTGAACAACCTGCCCCATGCCAATGACACGACCTGGCTCGCTCAGGGAGACAAGGACTCGGTGCACTTTAAAAATATATTTTTTTTCTTTAAAAAAAAAAAACATTTTATTGGGGCTCTTACACCTCTTGCAACAATCCATACATCAATTGTATCGAGCACATTTGAAAACAGGATTCCATCATTATTTTCTAGACATTTATTTTCTATTGAGCCCTTGGTGTCAGTCCCTCTTCAATCCCCTCCCACCACCCCACCCCCTGTGGCCCCTTGATAAATTATACATTGTTATTGTTTTCATATCTTACACCGCCTGCTGTCTCCCTTCCCCAGTGTTTTCTGTTGTTCATCGCCCTGAAGGGGGGGTGGTTATGTGTCGACCATCTCCATGGTTTCCTGTACCTCTCCTCTTCTCCCCACCTTCTCCCTGCCCTCTTGGTATCACCACTCCCCTTCCTGTCCCTAAATTCTGTGTGTCCTGAGCTCTTTGGTCTTATCTGTACCTGTGCACTAGCTCGCAGTGAAAGGTAGTGTGGGAGGGTCATGATAGTGCAGGGTGAGGAAGCCTCAAGGCACCAGACGAGGATCGTGTGTGTCATAGGTGCCTTACTGCCGCCTGATTGCCTCATCCCTTCCCAGTGACCCCTCTGTGAGGAGATGTCCCATTGTCTACAGAGGGGCTTTGGGTCCCTGCTCCAACCCCCTTAGTTCTCAACAACATGGTTTTGGTTGGTTAGTTGGTTGGTTGGTTTTCTGATGCCTGCTACCTGGTCCCCGTGATGCCCCATGGTTGCCGAGGCTGGTGTGCTTCCTCCATGTGGGCTTGGTTCTTCACTGTTGGGTGGTCACTTGTTTAACTTCAAGCCTTTAAGACCCCAGACACTCGCTCTATCTTTTGTTAGCTGGCACCATTCACTTTCTTCGCCCCATTTGTTTAGGCACCCATTATTTCTTCAGCAATTATGCCTGAAGGGTGAGCATCACGAAAGGCCAGGTTGTTAGAACAAAGTGTTCTTGCATTGAGGGAAGTCAGGTGTAGTGGTCGGAAGTTTGTCTACAACCTTAACGTATTGCCATATAAACATATGCACATAGACTGATACCTCTCTTTGTATGAGTTAATGTATTTACATATGCACACACCTGTACTTATACCTCTATCCGTATCTTTGCTTCCTAGATCATTCCTCTGGTCGCCTTCCTCCTGCCTCACCATCATGCTTGCCCTATTTCCATATCTTAGTAACTGTTCTCAGCTAGATAACTGTGCTCCAACACTCCAGGATCTGTACGTTCTTCTTGTTGTTGATTTTCATTCCCTAGTTGTTCCCTGTCTGTGACGTTGTTGGCTCACCACTCCCTCCCTCACCGCCTTCTCCTCTAAGTCCCTCCAGACCCTCCGTCCCATTGCTTTCTCCTCAAGCTTGCATCCCAGGCCTATCTTATATAAGTAACAGAGACCAAACAAAACCTTGAAAAAACAAAACAAAAATAAAAATCATTCATAATTCCAGGACTGTCATTTATGACTGTTTCCACAATGGTCCAGGGGAATTATGGGAGCTGCCCCTTGTAGCGTAAAGTTTATTTAGGGGAGTTCTTTAGGAGCTTTGTAGCTTGGCTTTGCTCCCGTTGCCAATCTGTTATGTTCCCTTCTTGGTTTGCCCCACTGTGGGGGATTCAGACCGGACTAACTTCCCACCACGTGTCCGCAGTATTGTCTCCTGTCATGGTATGTTCCAATGAGGCAACAACATGTCTTGAGCTGTTGTCAGCCCTCTAGTCCTCTCTGTGCCTTAGCAGCTCTGTGCAGGGTCATCATCTTCCAGGCTTGGGGTGCCCATATGAGGTCTAGACCCTCCCTTTCTCTTTTTCCTTCTTGTTTTACTTCCATGTGGGCATGGCATGCTGGCCCCTCTCCCCAACCTGTAGGGTTAGTGTTGTTCTTTGTAGCACATACAGCGGGGGTGAGGGGGGGGTGGGGGGTGGCGAGGGGGGGTGGCGGCAGGGGTGAGTTTGGCTCTGATTGAGGCTGGCCCTCTAGCCCAATCTTTTCATGTATTTCTCCTTGTGCACCAAATCTTAAGGGTAAGATTTTGGTTGCCCTTAAGATTTGGTGCACCATGGTGGGGTCTGTATGCACACTTCCAATTCTATGGAGATATAACCAATACTCTCCCCCGCCCCCATCCCCCGGTGGGTTAGTGCCCTCTTCCCCATGTCATCATCTCCCTCTCTGCTAAACTTTTCTCCCACCCTCTTTCCCCCTCTCCCCTTCTTTGTGTTGGATTAACATGTACCTCCTTGGGTTTGGTTTGACCTCTACTCCACTGCCTATAGTGTGACATGAGTGGCTTTTCTTCTCTACCTACTGTGCTGATCATACTTACCCCAGGGGACTTATGTTGTATTTGTCCTTCTGTGATTGGTAGCTTTGCATAATTTCCTCTAATTCTTTCCCTGAAATGCTATGTTTCATATGATCATCAGTGCTTTTTAAGTAATGTGTAGCACTCTATTGTGTGTATACGCCAGAGTTTACTAATCCACTCATCTATTGATGGAAATTTAGGTTGTTCCCAATTCTGTGTGATCATGAATCGCAGCGCAGTAAACATTGGAGTGCAGATGACTGATCATAGTTTATTTCTTACCTCTTTGGGGTTTATGCCCAGTAGAGAGATAGCTGGGTTATATGGTTGCTCAATTTCCATTTGTTGAAGCACTTTGACAAAGATCAAAGACTAGATTTTGATACAGAGAAAAGGTTGACATCCCCCCCCTCCAAAAGAATATTGACATCAAGGATTTAATTTAATCTTGAATTCACTATACTCGTGGAAGCAGCAGTTAAGAGGTCAAGAACCATATTGCCTTGGAAAAAAATTTGCCACAAAAGTCCTCTTTAAAGTGCTAAAGCGTCAAGACACCACCTTGAGAACTAAAGGGTGCCTGACTCAATCTGAGGGCTTTTCAGTGGCCTCCTGTGCATGCGAAAGCTGTACAGTGAATAAGACTGGTGGACTGAGGCCTTTGAATACTGACGTTGAGGAAGACCATGAAGTATGGCCCACAGTGACTGAAGAATGAGTAAATCCATC
This sequence comes from Nesogale talazaci, assembly GCA_004026705.1. Lineage (NCBI taxonomy): Eukaryota > Metazoa > Chordata > Mammalia > Afrosoricida > Tenrecidae > Nesogale > Nesogale talazaci. The sequence goes on from PVJH01010913.1 coordinate 59,455, forward strand.
TTGGAAGAAGGACAGTCAGACTGCTCTTTAGAATTAAGCACAATGAGATTTTATCTCATGCACTGGGGAGAGACCAACTCCTGAAGAAGGGTCGCACGGTTGGTACAGGGTCAGCCAAAAAGGGAAAGACCTTACGGTGGCTCTCAATGGAGCTGCCTGGGCGACCCTGAACAACAGTCAATGATGCCAGCCTGGTACGAGGATTCTTACCTTGTTCTTGTCGTCAGATGCCATCGAGCCCTCTGACCCCGAGCGGCCCTGTGCCCAGCAGAAGGGAGAACTGTCCCGTCCTCCATGGCCCTCACAACCACTGTTCTGTCCGTCCAGCTCCTTGACAGCCTTCTTCTCTTCGGCTGCCCTTCTCCTTTCCCAAGGAGAGTGCCCTTTTCCGTCGCCTGGCCACTCTGATAACACGTCCGAAGCACAGCCAGAATGTTCCTTAGGAGTGAGGATGATGAGGCTTCAGCTCACCTTCTCCGGATGTGTTTCCCAACCGAAAAAGCAAAACTCCCAGCCGTCGAGTCGATACCGCCTCTCGAGTTGATAATGACTCTCAGACAGCGTAGAACTCCCCCTGTGCGCTTCTGAGTCTGTAACCCTGTGTGGGAGTTGAAGGTCCCATCTTGCTCCCTCAGAACAACGGGTGGTTTCAAACTGCTGACCTTGCAGTTAGCAGCCCATCGAGGAACCGCGATGGGATCATGTTATACAAAGAGACTCATTCTTTGGAAAAGAACATCATGCTCCGGAAGTAGAATAGTAAAAAGAGGAAGAACCCTGGATGCTCTCCCCCCTTCTCTCAGCCTTCCCTGATGCCAACCATCCCCCCCCCCCCCCCCCCCCCCCCCCCCCCCCCCCCCCCCCCCCCCCCCCCCCCCCCCCCGTGCACCCTGCTTCTCTGCTTCGCTTGTTCAGCCCAGGTCAAAGACAGCACTTGCAATCGTGGGAGTTTATTGGGGAAGTTAACAGGCTGCCACACGTCAGGGTCATAAAGCATGAAGGACACAGTCTTTGGTAGACAGCAGGGCCTCTCCTCATCCAGCTGTCAAGTCTCTCTCTGGTCCTCAGTCTCTCAGTCACAGGCTCCATTGGCCTCTGCCTTGCTCAATGAGCTGGGGATTTCTGCCTCAGAACCTCATGGTCTCTGGTCCCAGGGTGGCATGGCCTCTGCTGCCTTCACCCTTCAGGCAAGGATCTTGAAAACCCATGCTCTCCGACGGTTCTTCTTCCTTGATGGTCCTGAGACTCTTCTGTTCCTGCGCCTGAGATGGCTGCCTTACAGACAGAAGACTGGCACAACGGGCCCCTCCCTGAGTTAGGGTCCTCTACTCCGGAAATGTTGCAGTAGCGCCAATGCTCTTGGTAGAAATAAAGCAAAGGAGTTTCTTTAGGGATCGATGCGATTGGAAGCAATGCAGAGTTCACAAAGCGCAACCAAGTGTCCCAACACTCTGGGGGACAGGCCAGACCTTTCATACAGTCAAGGAGTAGGCGGTCCAATCACGAGCTCCAGGAACTACCCATAGTTGCAAGACAATCAAGAGTCACAAGGCTGGTTAACCCACCCTCCAATCAGGCTCCCTGGAACCAAGCCTGCAGACCATCCTCTGAAACAGCGACAGGGGCCTGCCTCCTGAGAGCATCCATGGCAATCACTCTCCCCAGACCACCCTGGTAGCCCTGTGCCCATACCCTGGCCTCCTCCATTGCTGGTAAGAAGCTTACAAGACTCTATATCAGAGGCTCTGTTCTTAGGAAAGAGGTCAAGCTTAAAATTTAGCTTTTACCAAAGGGAGCCCTGATTCAGACCCAGATGAGTCACTTTCAATCATGCTAAACACCTCCGTTTTAGAGTGCCTTCCTAGAGGTTTCAAACGGGAGGTTATTTACATGGTCTTACACTGCATCTTTTCAAGGCAGTGAAAGAGACCCATGGGAAGGGTAAAGGGTGGGGGGAATCAGAAAGATTGTTTAAGTTCAGAAATGAGGTCATAAGTGAAGCCATAAGGCAAGCCTGGTACCCTGGCTGCTGGGCTTTACGCACCATGGTGTATTACCTCTTAGGGAAAGAAAACAGGTGTTGCTGATACGTATCATAGGAAAATTTTACCATTCCCTTTCCTCTATCTTCAGCGCTCTGTGTATGGAACAGAGCCTTGGTAGTGCAGTGGCTATGCTGTCTACTCTGATAAGCATGGCCAACAATTCAAATCACCCGCATCTCTGGAGGAAAAAGATGAGGCCCTCTGCTCCTAGACACAGTTACAGCCTCCGGAATCCACAGGGGTCCCTATGAGTCATCACCGAGTTTGGGCTTGGTTTGGGTGGTGTCGTGGTCCCGTGTCGGGCTGCAAACCCCACGGCCCACTTTCTGCTTGGTCAGAGAAAGACATAGTGGTCTGCTCCCAGGAAGAGCTACCAACTTGGAGACCCCCGGGGACAGCTGTCCACTGTTCTGGAGGGTCACTGTGAATCAGAATGGAGTCGACAGCAGTGAGGGGTTTTGTTTCTGTCTGGTGCTTGGGGATAGGTAGAAAGAAGGGGCTTTCTGCTCCCATGCAGAGCAACAGTCTGGGATAGCCACGGGGGCAGTTCTGCCCTGCCCTCTGGGGTCACTGTGAGTGAGCATGGACTCCGGGCCAGAGAGGTCAGTTTTGATTTGGTTTGAGGCTAGATGCAGATTCATCGTAAGGAATTATGAAGGTCCAGTGACCAGCACAAACAAGTCCCCAGGAAGTTGTACAAAGCCAAAATAAAGAAATAGAAAAATCTGGTTGTCTACCTCATATATTAAAAACAAAAAGTTTAGTGTGAGGGGGAAAACAAACAAATAAAACTTTTGCTAGAGGATGGGAAAAATAGAAGTTTCAAATACTGGTGTCCTGGAGCATGAAGTTCAATAGGAGATGGTATAACACTCAGATGGCACCACAAAAATAGAAGGAAATTCTTTATATAATGTTGTGGAGTGCACGCCCAATAAAGACCACTGACCCACATCTCTGCAGAGTAATAAAGCAAAGCTTTATTAAAACCAAGCAAATTAGAATTTGGGCTACATCATGGCCACGCAGGGTCCGAAACTGCAGCCCCAAATCAAATTTTTCTTTCCCTTTTATACAATTAGTTAAACATTTCATGGGGGTAGGGGCAGGGTGCAAGACAGGATGTTCTTAGGAGATAACAAGGGCATTTTTACTAACCTACTTATCTTAGTCAGATATCTGCGGACGGGCCTGTTTGCCATTTGGCTGACATTTGTAGAGTCATAGTGACCTAAGTTCTATTGCTTCTTTTCTTAAACAGAGAACAAAATGGAGGGTAATAAAATGGCTTTCCTTAAGCTAAGCGGTAACAAAAGGGAATAGGATGAAAGGGAGATAAGGTGAAAGAGAGATAGGGGAAGAGGGTGTTCAGCACACAGGGTTACAAAATTTTCCATTAGGCTGAAAGTTAAGCCAGGAAGTTTAACATTTAAAACTTACAAAATGGCTGCTTTAATGCTTAAGTAGGCTGCTACATATATGAGGATGGGGAAATAGATCTATGTGCATATATTTATAAGTTTAGTATTAAGGTAGCAGATGGACATTGTGCCTCCCCTCAAGTACTCCCTCAAGAACACTTGGTTCTGTTAACCTGGCATTCCATGATGCTCACCTTCCAGACACCATTGCCAAATACAAATAAAAATGTGTGCAAAAGTGGTGAAGAAAGCTGATGGTGCCCAGCTATCAAAAGTGCCTGGGGTCTTAAAGACTTGAAGACAAACAAGCGGCCATCTAGTTCAGAAGCAACAAAGCCCATATGGAAGAAACACACCAGCCTGTGTGACCATGAGGTGTCAAAGGAATCAGTCATCAAAGGGAAAAAAGAATCAAATCATTGTGAATGAGGGGGAGTGCATATTGGGGATCCATATGTAGGACTCTTCCACATTTTTATCTCTTTCAGAATAGTAAGCAAATATTCGTAACCATTTGCCAGCTTGAAGCTTAGAGATATTCTCCCTTAAAGTAAGGTGACCTGACGTCCCGCTTTTTAACAAGTTGACAATATTCTGCAGCATTTTAAAATTAAAATAAATATATTACAATACTATTTTTGCATTCTATGAAAAAATTTGTTGCTCCATATAGACCAATCTGATCACTTTACAAAAGGCTTCAGCTGTCAGAGGCCATTGTCTCTCCCACAGAAGATAAGGCTGACTCCCTGCTGTTAGGACAATGGGCCACGCCCCCTGGAAGCTTTAGCTAGATCAAGTCTCCTGTCTAAGGGTAATCAATGTTCCAAAGCAGCCTTCAGGAATCTTAGGTCCGCCCATCTTGTCACATGGGGGACTCCAATAACCTCCCTCTTACGATCACGTGTGTATCCCTAGATCATCCCCCTCACTACTGTATAACCTATGGAATAGCCCCTTCCTGTGACGTGTGTCTTTACCTGTAATTAGGGGCCTTGTATGTCCCCAAAAGATATACAGGGCTTGGTGAGAATCAAGGAGCTCTCTCTTCCCCCAAGTCCTCTCCCTCTTCCCTTTCCCTATGTCCTCTCCTCCCCCTCTGACTCTCTCTCCACGTTGACCACCAAGCGGGGCTGAGGTGAGCAATCTACCATGAAGTGTGTCTGACTCTAATATTTCTCTCTTCCTCATGCTCTCTACGACTTTATTATAATAATGGATAATTATCGCCGTGCAACTGCGCCTGCCGGACCCATGACGAGGGTGCAGTGTAGCAACAATGAAACATACAACTTTCCTTTAGTTTTCAATGCTTCCTCTTCCCACTATCATGATTCCAATTCTACCTTACAAATCCAGCTAGACCGGAGGATGCACACTGGTACAGAGAGGAATTGGAAACTCAGGGAATCTAGAACAGAAGATCCTTTCAGGACCAGAGCTGAGAGTGGTGATTATGGGAGGGTGGAGGGAAGGTAGGGTAGAAAGGGGGAACCAACTACAAGAAGGATCTACATATAACCTCTTCCTTGGGAGACAGCAGAAAAGTGGGTGAAGGGAGACATTGGACAATGTAAAATATGACAAAGTAATAATAATTTATAAATTATCAAGGGTTCATGAGGGAGAGGAGAGCAGGGTGGGAGGGGAAAAATGAGCTGACACCAAGGGCTCAAGTAGAAAGAAAATGTCTTGAGAATGATGATGGCAACAAATGTACAAATGTGCTCGACACAATGGATGGATATATGGATTGTGATGAATTGTACGCGCTCCCAATAAAAAAAAGAGAAAAAAAATTGCATGATCTTATAATTCCATTCTCCTGGGGTTTTAAAAGGCCCCTCATGAATGAAGACGTTGCCCATGTAAAAACGAGAAAACCACACTAAAAAGTCAAATGTCCCAGCTGTCCCCCCTAAAAGAGGTGAATGAGGAGTTGGAGAGGCATGGTCACCAGGGGGCAATAGTGCCCCTCTCCATTTCTGAAATGCTCCTCACCATTTTAAATGTGGATCCATTAGAGCAAGTCTTTCAGATAATCCCTACCTATCATGGGCTCCCTTTTCTCGTGATTTTCATTCATAACAGGAAGCACCTTAGAATTCATTCTGTTTTTCGCAGTTTAGACGCTGAAGTCAAGAGCTAGCTGTTTGGATTTTGTCATCAGGTGGAACCTGCCCTCCGCCTTTCACTTCTTCCTTCTTCCTTCGGCCATATTGGAATTGAAGGAAGCAGATGGAAAACAACTTGCTTAAGCCGAAAACCCCAAACAAGTGGGAAAGTGAATCACGTAGAAGAAAGACCCTTAAATCTTCCCGACCCCATGCTATTCCCTCTCTCTGCGGAAAAATGAAAATGTGATGGTCTCCGGACCGCAGCAGCAGCACTAGGCAAAGGGAGTGAATCCTGAAAGGTGTCAAGTGGGCCAGAACTTAAGCGGCAGGGAGGAGCTTATTTGAAGGACCCGGGACCACTGACTGACCGTACGCTGTGGCGTAGGCTCGAGAAGGCTCAGAAATGGGCCAAGGAAGAATCAGAAGCGCAAAGGCCGATGGGCAACTGGATAGGACACCGCTGCTCTAGAAAAAAAGAAACCAACTCAGTGCCATCTCAGGTTGATGCCAACACACGCACCGTGACCCGACAGAACAGGGTAGAACTGCCCCTGCGAACTTCTGAGAGTGGGATTCTGGGAAGGCCCAGTCGCTTCCTGAGGCAGCTGATCGTTTTTGAACTGCTGACCTTGGGGTTAGCAGCGTGGTGCGTGATCTCTGTGCCACCAAGGGTCTTTGTGAGCGGGGATACACTCTGGCTGGATTTCGCATCCTTTCCTCATTCCCTTTAGGAGCAGAGTGAAGGTGATTGGGGGAGTCTGGGTCACATGACACAAGAAGACACATGCTTCGATTGCCCTGCCCATCAGGCTGTTTGCATAAATCTCCTAAAGTTAGGGCGTGGCTACACAGGAGGGCCCAGGATACTTGCCCGCCAGTCACATAAGGCCATGCGATAACGCTACGGAAAACAAAGGGAACTAGTACAAGATCTCAGAATCGGAGACACGGAGTGAGCACCTGGTGTTGGGCAAAGCAGTGCGATAGACTTGCTCTGTTTGCGTTACCGCGAACTTGAATTTGCAGGCAGGACCGTTATCTGCTGCGCGCAATAAAGCGAGGTACGAGAAAAGCAGGTTTGCCTCTATAGGACTCTATGGAAGTTTAGCTGTTTGTATTTGGTCCAGATTGTGCCCTTGAACTGTCTGACCTAGTTTACGGGGTTTTGCCTAGCACCCAGTATCCCCAGTGGCAGACCCCGGACTCCCTTCAGTTCAGGTCTCTGGAGACTTGGCGGAAAACGGCAAGTTCCAGGGCCCCATCACTTGGCGCTGTGATTCCACACGTCTGGGATGTGGTCCAGGAATCGGCATTTACAACACGCCCTCCCTGGAGTCTTGAATTAGAATCAGTGGAACACCCTTGAGGAATTGGTTTTCCTTCAGCCACTAAGCTATAAAGACTTTTCAAAATCAATCAAGATAGAAATCCAGGCTGGACTTAAAGTGAGTGGCGCTGCCGGCAGCATCTGGCCAATGGCTACTTGTCCACCCTGCCCACTGGCTGGCTGCCAGTTGGGCTGGAAACCACACTGAGCAGCCGGAGGCTGGGCTTTCAGTCCTTTAGTAAGTGCTCTGGTGGCTGTGTCCACCCAACCAGTGCCTTTGGAGGTGGGACCCTTCCAGCTACACCTTGCTAACGAGTCAAGGCAGCTCTTTGGAGTCCGGTGGCTGCAGTGCCAATGCAGTGTTCCGTGTTCGCTTCTTGGGGCTCCCGGCAACCTGCCTCTCCCATCCATCTCTTAGAAAAACTTCAGCCCCATCAGCCTGCTTCATAGTCTGGCTCCAGCCTTTCCAACTCTCTCTGGATCTTCTCCCCACTGGGAAATCCATCTCTCAGAGCCGCCACCACCTCCCCCTGGAGTCCCGCCCTGCCTCCGCCTCACTCTTCACTGGCATTTGTTAGCAGCTCTTGCACTGATGGGATCCCATCCTGTGCTGCTATGTGCACAGTGGAGATGGCTGCGAAGCCCTGGCTCACATCCGCATCACCTCGAAGGTGTGAATGACTCAGGATGCCCAGGTGGCACATCCACCCATTTAATCCAAACCTCCGTGAGAGTGGCCATCAGAAGCTTACCAGGAGGTCCCGGTTTGCAGCCCGGGATGAGAACTTAGATGGGGGGGGTGGGGGGGGGAATCTAAATTTGGGCCTCAGATCTGCTACTTAGTAGGTAACCTTGGTGGCCTGGGAACTGGACAAGCATAAAATTATGATAGCCCTGAAGCATCGGGCCTTCTTAGTTCCAGTGAGATAATTTATTCGGCATCTGGATGCCAGGCCTTACTCTAACGAAATCTAGGGGCTTTTATCAGGACAGATCCTAAATTGCCTTAAATCAAAAGAGAAAGGCAGTTTGGGGGGAAATGCTACCAGCCCAGAGGTTGCAGGGATGGTGATGGGGCAGGAGGCAGCCTCTGGCCTCATTATTAACTCACCTTGTCCTGCATCATCACTTCCCCCAGCCATGCAGAGTGGGAGTAGGGGCCTCCCTGCCAGGCTATGGTCTCTCCAACAGCACCCTGGCCCGAATCAGCCCCCCCCCAAGGCCCCCCCACCCCACCCTTTGGATGTGGCAGCAGCATGTCATGCTCATTTGAAAGCTCTTCCAGCCAAACCCCCAAAGCACGTATTTAAAGTAATGGTGTGCTGAGGTCGTCACGCCCTCTCTCTCCTATTGTCCAATCCTTCTGCAAACACAGAAGGGTCATCTCTTCCTGGTTCCTCTGTTTGTTTGTTGCGGTGGATGGCAAACACAGAGCAGGTGTGCCATTTCGGCTTTGGTGCGCAGGAAGATGCCCAGGATGAAGGCTGCAGGAGACTCTCCCAGGCTTTGAGCAGATGTTCTCCAGACGGGTGTGAGCTCCCACCCTCGGAGGAGGCCAGCCATCTTCCTCGGCAATTTTCAACAGTCTGCGGTGGCCACTGTCGTTGTGGTTGCCAGTCATCGTTTTCCCCAGTACAATATATTAAAACTGACACCATGTTTCCCAGTAGATAAAGCCTTACACAACATTGCTTTCACCTACGGATGACAATTGGAGACGACAGCCCCCAGCATGGAAACCCAATTACAGAAAACCAAAAAATCCCACAACTGGGCCAGTAAGATCAATGGAGAGAAGATTTAGGTAGTCAAGGGTTTCCTTTAACTTAGCTCCATCATCAGCACAGAGAAGTAATTCTCAAGAGATCCAAGGACATACCGCATTGGGCAAACTCTTGCACAGAAACTCTTTAAAGTGTTAAAACGTACAAAGACGTCACTTTGAAGAAGTAAGGTGTGTCTGACCCACGCCATGTTTCTCGTCGAGCTGATATGCATGCAAAAGCCTGGCAATGACTAAACAAGACCAAAGAACTGATTCCTTTGTATTATGGTATTGCCAATGACCGTTGACGCTGCCGTGGACTGCTGGAAGAACACACACACATCTGTCTTGGAAGAAGTACAGCCTGAATGTTCCTGAGAAGCCTGGATGGCGAGACTATCTCACCTATTTGCGACCAGTTCCCGGAGAAGTACTTTACCAGTTCGTGGTAAAGTAGCAGGTAACAAAGACAAAAAAAAAAGGAAGGCTCTGGAGGAGCGAGATGGACAAAAGTGGACTCACATATGGCAGTGCCTGTGAAGACGGTGCAGCCGATGGAGCTGCCCTCTGTTGTCCATGAGCCACCCTGCGTGGGAATGCATGGAAATGTCTCACATTTGGGGGGATCTCAACCGTTCATGGGGTGAGCTGAGGAGAAGAGGCTGCTGGCAACGAGTAGGCAGAATGTACTAACATACTATTGATATGCTAATATAAATGGATTAGAATATATCTGTAATATATCACATTATAATATATCACATATTATATAATATATCACATAAGATATAATATATCACATTCAGGACCCAGAGGCACGTCTAAACAGCCTACAGGACACAAGACAAGCCCTGTGACAACTTGGAATGTCAGTAGTGCTGGCATTAAGACCCCTGGTCTACCAGAATACAAGCGGGCTTCACAGAGCTCAAGGGGCAGAGGGGAGAATGGAATGTTTCCCCACAAACTTTCTGAAGTCTCCTCATACAGCATGAAGCTTTAGCAAGTAACATCTTTGAGGTACTTTTTTTTTTAATTCTACGATCTCTCAAAGAATGTTTGGCAACTGAATGTGATATATTATAGATATATTCTAATATATTTATATTAACCTACCAAGAGCACATTAGTACATTAATAGTACACAGTCTATGATAAAGAACTTATAAGTAATATATGTAGAATTATATATTCCACCCCGAAGTCCAGTCGCAACATGTGCATTAGTTTCAATGTGGTAGTAATCTACTATGAGAAAAGTACAAGTATCCATTATCTAAGAGCTGGGAAGGAGCCCTAGTGGCGCAGGGGCTACGCATTGGCCTGCTAACCCAAAGGCCAGCAGTTTGAGACCACCAGCCATCCCCCAGGAGAAAGAGGGGGCTTTCCACTCCCATCAAGAAAGCCCATCTTGGAAAGCCACAGGGGCGGTTCTAGCAAGAGGTGTGGGGTCGCTGTGTGAGTCAACGTTGACTCGGTGGCTTTGAGTCTGTTTAGGGTTTTAATTGAGGTAGACGGAAACCAGCACAGGGCCATATTCTAGAAGCAAGGGATTTAAATCTGAAGTACTGGCGGGGGTGGGGGGTGGGGGGGACAACTCTTACCAACTCTCACCTGTCCTGTTATCTTTGAGACAATTGTTATATTTGTTGCTAAGTTTGTTGTTGTGCTGCTTGTTGCGTTGTTAAGCTCCCTTGGAGCAGGCTTCAGCTCACAGTACCCTCAGATACAGCAGAAAGAAAGTTGCCTGCTCCCCCACCACCTGCATGGCTGTTGCTATGTGTGAATCCATGGCTGTGTCTATTGGGTTCTTCCATCTCATGAGGAGTCCAGGTGGTGTGGTGGTCAGGTATTTGGCTGGCAACCAGAAGAATAGCAGGACAGAGCCACCAGTAGCTCTGCAGGAGAAAGACAGGGCTTCCTCCTCCCGGAAGGAGTTACAGTCTCAGACACTCACAGGGTTCTACCCTGTCCTGGTAGAAGGGCCAGGAGGAGTCAGCGTCAACTCAATAGCAGTGAGTTCTGCTTCATCAGACTCGAGGTTTTTACCCTGCACTCCAAACCAAGCCTGCGGGCATGGAGTCAACTCCACCGCATCGTCACCCTCGGTGAAGGACAGACTGGGGTTGCCCCAGAGGGTTTCCGAGGCTGTGAATCTTCATAGAGGCAGGCTGCCACATAGGTCTGGTGGATCGGAACTGCCACGCTTGTGGTTGGTCGATGAGCACTTACCCACGGCACTGTCAGGGCTCCTTCACCACACCACGAGGAGGTGATCTTTGTGTTAGGCTTCTGGAGTGGTACTTCTCAGTTCCGCCTTCACAAAGCTGGAAAAAATTCATGTGGCAGAAGCACTTTTGTAGACTCAAGTGACTTTTTAGAGGGAAAGGAAAGTTTCAGGTGTTGTGGTTTCAAAAAGAACTTGCTATTTCTGGAAAGTGCATAAGGCTGCCGGGGGACCGCACGGGAACTCAGGCAGCCACTTCAGGAGAAGGTGAAGACCACATGAAAAGAATGCTGGAACAGGGGCTTGGAATCCATGCAGGTGGAACGCAGAGCAGGGACTCCCCAGAGGCCAAGCAGGTGGCCCTGCATTACTGGAGGGGGCCTGGTTGACGGCATTGGCCGACCTTACTGGCTGAGGTCAGGTGCACCTGTGTGATGTCACCTCGCTGGTGCCTAAGGGCTTTCCCATAAGGTGTCTGATGAGTGCCCTGCCAGTCTTTATTGTGACCCTGCCAGTCAATTCCCATTAGGGCAGGCATTTGAGGGTGACAATACCCCTTTATCCTGAATTGACCCGTCATTTCCACCCTTACTTTCACTTTCAGGACACTTGGCCTCCCATCATACATAAAGCAAATGCGTTGGAGGCAGAGTAATGTGGAGATGGAGGAGAAGAGCTTCGCATTGTATGTCTGCAGCTAAAGTTCTTCCTTGTTGAGTATTTATCTCCAAGTGCAGAGTGAAAATAGCCTGTCAAATTCTTGTCTAGGGGTCTGATCCACTTGAAGAACTGTTTTCAAATGTTTGTGGTCATCGGAACAACCTGGAACGATTACAGAATTCAGACTCTGGATCATACAATCAAGACCGAAGTCTGGAACCTGCACTTTCTTAAGTATCCCAGCTGTGGTTTAGATGGCTCACTTATTCCAGCACACAAGCCATTTCTCTGAGTGGACGGCCCCTGTCATGGACTGCATTCATTGTCCTTAGTCCCCATCATCCTCTGCAGAGTGACTTGACTCTTCCCTTCTCTAAAGGAGAAGACTTGTGTTTATTTCCTCTCCCTCCTAGCAGAGTAACATCGTGTGGCCTCTTTGGCCAATACAAAACAACAGACGTG
>PVJH01010914.1:0-71419 GCA_004026705.1 Nesogale talazaci
TGCCTTTTGAAGCTTGATTGCAGACTTGTTGACCTTCACTTGTCAGTAACTATATGCTAATTGCCCAAGCTTGCCTGCCCTATAAAACCGATCTACTTCTCCCAAATAAACGAGACTTGATCAGAATCCTGTCTTGTCTCCATTTCTCGCATCTCCTGTCCCCCCAATTCCCGCTCCTCCTTCCAGGACTTGCGAATTACGGACCCGCAGGTCGGGACAAAGGTCAATAGTTCAAACCCACTAGCAGCTTTGTAGGTGAAAGACTGCTCCCATAAAAATTCATAGCCTCAGAGACTCTGTATAGAGTCACTGAATTGGAATTGGCATCCTGGCAGTGGATTTTGGTTTGGGGGTCATAAACACTATATATATCTGGAAGAATAGGCACTCTGGTGGTGTAGTGCTTATGCTTTCAGTTGTGATCCACATGGTTACCACTTCGAAAACACCAGCAGCTCTGTGGGAGAAAGACTAGACTTTCTACTCCCATGAACAAAGTACAGTCTCCGAAACTGACCACAGAGGGTCACTAAGAGTCAGTAATGACTTCAATGCAGTGAGAGAGAGAGAGAGAGAGAGTGATTTGGAAGACTAGAAGAAATTCATATTAACAGTCATTACAGATAGAGATGACATAAAAGAAGGCGGAATTGTCAAGCAATATCAGTAAAATCACATGCAAATAGAATCTTGCTGAAGATTATTCAGCAATGGTTGCAGCAGTCCATCCTCAGCTAGTTGCCAGAAATTATAGCCAGCTTCAGAAGAGGACATGGCTTGAGGAAACTCATTACTATCATTACTTGGTTCTTGGCTGAAAGCAGAGAATACCAAAAAGATATTTTATTGTGGTTTATTGACTATGCAAAAGCATTAGACTGTGTGGATCATAGCAAATTATCAATGACATTGAGAATAATGGATTACAGAACATTTCATTATGTGTGTGCAGAATGTATACATGGACCAAGAGGCAGTATAAGGGAGTGATGAATTATTTAAAATCAGGAAAAATATGCATTAGCTGATATCCTCTTACCATACTTGATCAATCTGTATGCTCATTTGTGGGGGCATTCTTGACAGGATCTGTGAATCTGAGAGAAAGGCATAGGAAGTGCAGGATGCTGCTATGTCTCCTGGAGTATCTTGAGGCCACTGGGTATCTGCACCCTTAAGTAGCTGGAACCCACGCTTCCAAGTCTCCAGGATTATTTTGATCTTGAGTCAGGTGGAAGCTGCTGGGTATCCTGTGTTTCCATGACTCTTGGAAAGAACTCCAGTCTTGAGGCAATAAGACTCCAGGCTAGCTCACCTGCTATCCTTCTGCTTTAAACCCCTGAGACACAGCCTATCAGAATGCTTTTAACTTCCCCACAGTAACAGCTAAGATCCTGTAATGATTGGATGGTAAAATCCTGTAATGTGATTGGATGAAATAGTATGTAAGACAATTGGACAGCTGGCTCAGCCAGTTACATCTCATTTACATAACCCATGGCCATATAAGGAAATGTTTGGAAACGAGGAAGTGTGATCTGATTTGTGGGATGAAGACAGAGCTTTTCCACAATTATTATACTCCAAAATATTAAGCAAGCAGTTTACCAACACTTAGTGTGCTAGCCATTCTCACTGAGACTCCCAATTTTATGAGGTCTTCATCTGACTCGTGATGAGGCTAAGATAGCTGATCTCCCTGAAGCCCCCAGTTATCTGAGGGCTTTGCATGACTCATTAGGACAGTGATCTGCTTTCCTCGAGGCCTGTGGGTGGGATTCAAGAGTCATTGTCAATGACCCCTCACAATATAGACCTGTCCACCAACCCCCTGGAGTCTGAAGTCCCTCCTTATCACATTCCTCTCCTCTTAGTCATGAGGCATCCCTAAGCCATTATCATCCTATAGCCCTTAAGACAGCCCCCACTCTGGCATGTCCTGACCGGTGACTAGAGAAATTATATGTCCCTTGTTAGGTTACTTAAATGGGGAAAGTTAATGTTTGTTCTCCCTCTCCCTCTCCACGTGGACCACCATACAAGGCGGAGGTGAGCATGTTACCCTAATGTGATGTATGTCTGACTCTTATTGTTTCTTTCTCTCTGTCATGATCTCTATGTCATTATTATAAAAAATAATAATTATTGCTGCACAATTGCCTGTTGAATCCTTGCTGTGAGTGTATCAGAGGCAGGCCATCTCTGATACTGATTGATCAAGGAAACCTATATAAGCCTTGCAGAAGCTGAAATAAATTTAGATCTGCACCTTGAGACTGGTCTCCAGAGTCTGTGTTGGTGACTCATCGCCCTCACTTCCCTGTATGCTGGATCTGTTCCCACACTGATAGATAATCTGAGACGTTTGTCCATATAAAGAATGTAGTATCAGGCTTAGAGATACGCTTATCAACAACCTTTGATATTCAGATCACACAATTTTGCTTGCTGAAAGTGTATTGAAAGCACATGCTGATGAAGGTCAGAGTTGTCAGCCTTCAGAATGGATTGCAACTCATTGTAAAGAAGACCTAATTTCTCACAACTAGACCAACAGGGAACAGCATCCTGAATGGAGAATAGGTTGAAGTGATTAAGAATTTCATCTTGTTTGAATCCACAATTTGTGCTCACAGAAACAGCTGTCAAGAAAACATCACATACTGCACTGGGACCACCTGAGCAAGATCTCTTTAAAGTGTTGAAGAGTAAGGCTTTGCTTTGAGGACTGAGGGGTGCTTGACCCACTCTCTTTCTCACTGCCACAGTGACTCCCTGTGTATTTATGAGACAGTAACTATTCATGGGCGTAGAAAGACCAGTCCTTCTCCCAAAGAGCTACTGGTGGTTTTGAATTACCAACTATGCATATTGCAGGCAAGGCAAAATCACTGTACCACCTGGGCTCCTTGAGCCTTACCCAAACCAAGGTATTTTGAATTGCTTCATGGGCATGTGGAAATTAGACATTGAGTAAGGAATGGATGCATTTGAATCAGGTGCTGGTGAAGAATACTGAAAGAATCACAGACCGCCAAAAGAACAATCAAATCTGCCTCCGAAGAAAGTACAGCCAGAACCCTTAGAAAGGTGGATGGTGAGACTTCATCTTATGTATTTGGGACATGTGACCCAGAGAGACCACTCCCTGGGAAAGGACATTATGCTTGGTAAAGGGCCAGCAAAAAAAAAAAAAAAAGTAAGATTTTTGACAAGGATTTACACAGTAGCTTCCTCAAATATAACAATTGGAGAGGAGGCATGGAACTCAGTTATGTCTTATTATTTTTGTATGCCGGGTCACTCTGTGTTGGAATTTACTCAAAATCACCTAAAGTCAGCAAACAGTATAGCTTTGGGTCATGTTTTTTGTAAATGTAAGTATTGATAGGACTAGATTAATTTATCCTATTAATTTGTTTGTTTCCTATTTGTTACTTCTGTTTTTGTCCCATTTTTCTTCCTATCTTATATTAGTTTTGATAGCTCGCATATTGTGGCAGTCATATACTTATGTTAATTTTATGATTGAAATGGAGGGGTGGAGTCTAGCCTGTTAATCTGGAGATAGCCATTGAGTAGCCAATGAGGCCTCTATGTGGGCATGGCTTTCTCCTGAGACTTCTGGGAAATCTCGTGATATTTCCCTCGTGAAGATGAGAAGCTATCTCTCCAGTTGTTGGGAGTTACTCTCAGAGATGATTAATCACAGGCAACACAGAATGGTGGCATCCGGGAGGCTGGAGGAGCTGGCAGAGAGACCACACAGCTTTGCCCTGATGGAGCCAGACCTCTGAAGCTAGGGTGGCCACATGGAGACCTCTGTCAGTGATGAGTTGCTTCTGCCACCACGGGATGCTGTTGATGGACCCTGAGCCCTGGAAGTGAGGAGCCATGGGGAGACCCCTGCCAGCGCCAGGACTCTGCACCCAATGATCTTTGACTTCGTGAGTCACAAGGAGACTTTATAGACTGATTTTCGGCATATGGGTTAATATCGGACTTATGACTTTGAACTGGAGTGGGCTGGGATGTTTTCTCAATGTCCTTTTCCTTACATCCATATGCATGTCTTTGAAATTTGTTCCTCTAGTCTACCCGGACTAACACACAGACATATCTTTAGACTATTGTGGGATATACCAAGGCTTTTCCCTAGTTTGTCTCCCCCAAATATAATGTCAGACATAGGACACTGTTTGCAACTAATGGTAAATGATTGTCAAGTTATTTCCCTGAAGACATCAGCCATACAGAGCAGTCAGACTACTGTCATGTTCACTGTGGGTGGGGCTCACTCCCTGCTGTTAAGGACAGTGGATTGCTTTCCCTGGAGGGCTGAGAATAAATTAAACTACCAGCTAAAGGAAGATCAAGTTTAGGCTGCCATTTTGAAGCTAGGATCTGCCCATCTTGTCACATGTATATCCTTAAGCCCTCTTCTTCCTATAGTGTGTACACCCCTAGATCTTCCCCCTCTCATTGCTGTATTAACTACAGCCCCTTCCTGTAGATCATTACCTATAATCAGGGGACTTGCATGTCCCCAAAGATATATAAGCCTTGGTTAGAAATAAATCGTCCTCCCCTCTCTTCCTCCCACACCTCCACGGGGACCATCAAGAGGGGATGAGGTATGCAGGCTACCAGGAAATATGTCTAACTCCTTTGTTATCTTCTTGCTCCTCTCTTTCTTATTCTCTATGACTTTACTATAATCTTTATATATTATAGTCATGCAATTGTGTCTACGGGCCTGTGATGTTGTCAAGGACTGGCTCTCCTGGCAGACTATCATTTAAATTTTAAGTTATTAAGTCATGTTTTTTCAATGATTACCTTATGGGCCATTATACTATACTATCCATACCCAACATATATACTATCTATCTCTTTAAATTTTCACAATCTTTTTAGTTACTTCTGTACTACTTCATGCAATAGATAGAAGCCTTGCAACTTTATGGGTCTACACTCCCTGTCCTTTATGCCATAGATACACAGTACATGTTTTTTTATTATAAAAAGATATGACATTTTTGCTTTAAACAGCTATATGGTTTATAAAGAAATTAGGAGGAGACAAAAAGAAAAAAAATTCGGTTTTGTATTTACCCAGATGTTTGTAATTTCTAAATTTCTTGATTCTTCCCTAAGGATCTGCATTTCCATCTGGTATTATTTCTCTTTAGACCAGTGGTTCTCAACCTTCCCAATGCTGTGACTCTTTAATACAATTCCTCATGCTGTGGTGTCCCCCCACCATAAAATTATTGTTACTTCATAAATGTCATTTTGCTACTGTTATGAGTCCGGTGACCTCTGTGAAGGGGTCATTGGACCCCCAAATGGGTCAGGACCCACAGGTTGAGAACTACTGCTTTACACTGAAGATACTCCATTAGCATTTCCTACAATGAAGCTCTTCTGCCTGTAAAATTTATAAGTTCTCTTACCTGGAAATGTCTCTTATTTAATTTTCATTTTATTTTTCCTACATGTACAACTATTATCATTTTCATTTTCGAAAGAGTCTTCTGCTGATATGGAATTCTGCAATGACAGTTCCCCTAGGCCCCTGCCCTTCCCTTTTTTCTTCAGGACTCTTCTGGCATCCAGGCCCCTCACTGAGCAGTCAGTCACTCATTGGATATTTCCCTTCCATGTAATGTTCCCTATAGGACAGAGGAGAACTTCCCCTCTGGGTTTCCAAGACTGTAACTCTTTAAGGGAATAATCAACGCTGTCTTGCTCTCTGGGAGCTGCTGGGGTTTTCTGACTGCAGCTGGCAGACAGTGCTTAACCCCGACACCACCAGCGCTCCTTGAATTGGAACCAGTTGGATGGCAATAGTTTGCTTTTTGGTTTAACAAGCCCTGTTTCATTTGATTTATTTCAGATTTATTCTTCATCTTTGGTTTTCAACAGTTTGACTATGCGGTGGGGTTTCTTTTCTTCATGCGTGTGGAGGTAGGCATGTTTATTTTTTCTTGGTGTTTATGTAGCATCTTGTATCAGCAACTTGGTTTTCCATCTGTCCCATTCTCTTTTTTCCCTTCTTGTATTCAAATTACCCATGTACAGTGGACTGTGTGGTATCTGTGAGACTCTGTTCATTAAAAATAATTTTTCTCTTTGCTTTTTACTTTGAATGAATTGTAGCTCCAACTTAAAAGTTCAATTATTTTTTCTATATAATTTCTATTTACCTATTAAGTCCAAAGAATGAAACTTTTAAAATTATAATTTTGTTTCAGAATTCCCATTTGATTCTTCATAAGGTTATTTCTTCTTCTGAATATCCTATTTGTCTACTGGGATTTCAGTTCATAGAAAATGTTTTGTTTTGCTTTTTTGAGGATAGCTATAATTTCTTTAAAATCCTTTATCTCTTAGGTCCAACATTTGATTGGACTTAGGTTTAGACTCTAAATAATGTAACCCATTTTTTTAACCTTGTGTATGTGCATGTATGTGTTTGTGTGTGTATGACAGATAATTTTAGGTTGCATCTGGACGTTAGGAGTAATATGTGCTGAATTCTACTGTTACTCTCAGGTAAGCTACCACATTGGCGGATACTTCTCATTTCTGGTTTAGAATTGGAAAACTCTGTTCCTGTGGGTGACTGTTGTGACCTCAGTACGTTTTGTTGTTGTTCTTGACCGAGCCCCTCGGCATCTGTATCATTTGAGATCTGTCAGAGTTGGGTGACAACGTTTGGGGATCCCCTCTGTGTAGCTATATCTTCTGGGATCTCAAAATCTTCTTGCATTTGGTAGGATTTTTCTGATTTTTCTGTACATGGGTAATTTGAATACAAGAAGGGAAAAAAGAGAATGGGACAGATGGAAAACCAGACCAGATAGACTGAGTCGTTGCCCACACGCGTGTGCCTCTGCTGCTTCCTTCTTGCTGCTGCTAAGCCCTTGTCCGAAGCGAAAATCCCTGAAAAGGGAAACTTTCTTGCAGAGTTCCCCACCTGCCCTGCTCCAGTCCGCCTTGTGGATATGTTTTTGTCTGATGTCCTGGGCTTCGGGGTCGTATACCTTACTCTGAATCGCACCCTACTTTTCTGACTACTGTTCATCAACTTCGTTTGCTCTTGCTCTTGATTTCTGCATGGTGGGTTCCGCTTCCAAAGATGCTCATGGCGTCTGGTGTTTCGTCTTTTCACTTTTTTTCTATAGTGGATCTCATCCACTTTCACGCTGTAAACTTATTCGACAGGCTACGCACCGCGGGGTGCTTTTCCTCTGGCCCAGGAAAGACAGACCAATGCGGCAGACCAAGACGACTTGAAATACCCGCCCCCCCCCGCCCCCCTCTCAAGGGGGCTACAAAGAGCACTGGCCTGGGGGTCTGGGAGCAGTGTGAGTACTCTTTCATCTGCGCTTAGCGGTAGGATTTGTCCTGCTTGAGCCGATCCAGCTTTCTCCCGACAGCTCCTCCCCGCCCGGCCCCGCCCCGTCCCTCCCCTCGCGGCCCCGCCTCTCCCCTCGCGGCCCCGCCTCTCCCCTCGCGGCCCCGCCTCTCCCCTCGCGGCTCCGCGCTCCCCTCGCGGCCCCGCCTCTCCCCTCGCGGCTCTGCGCTCCCCTCGCGGCCCCGCCTCTCCCCTCGCGGCCCCGCCTCTCCCCTCGCGTCCCGCCCCTCCCCTCCCGGCCCCGCCCCTTGGGACCCGGGCGGCGGGGAAGCGGAACCCGGACGCGCGCGCTCCTGCTTCCAGTCGGCGCGGGGCGCGGTGCACACGGGCGCGCCGCGCAGTCGGGAATGGAGGAGCGCGGCGATGCCGAGCCGACCCCGGGCTGCAGCGGCCTGGGCCCGAGCGGGGGACGCGGCGGCGGCGGCGGCGGCTGCCACTTGTGGGCCCCGGAGGACGCCTGGATGGGCACCCACCCTAAGGTCAGGAGGCGTCGGCCGCAGCCTGTCGGGCGGAGCCCTCGAGCCGCACCCCCTTCGGGCCCCGCCGGCGACTTCCTGCGCTCACCTGGGCGCGCGGGGCGGGGCCGGCGCGCTCCGGGTTTGCGGGTGGAAGCGATTTCTGCCATCGCGCGGACACCGTCCCCACCCCATACCAAAGCGACTCCCAAACGGAAGGCAGGGCGCTAAGCTCTGCCGCTGTGCCTGGTGAGCAGTCACCGCCCGCACTCTCGGTCCTGCCGTCGCTCCGTGGGCAGGCAGCCTCCCGCAAACTTCGCAGTCACCCTCGCAGGCAGCGACTGCCTTCTGGAAGAGGCCTAGGGGCCCAGAGTCGTCATGAGCCTTCACGTGTCAGCTTAGCCCTTGGGGTCCTGTTTGTGCAGAAGCTCGGCTTTCAAATTGCTCGCAAGTTTTGGAAAGTGTGTATAAGTTCTTCCCCCAAGGGCAGCAATGGACATTATGGGTCTGTTTTTTTTCCCCCCGTATTAACAGCATGGGAGAGAAAGCTAGTACCCTGCTTGCTTTTGCCTTGGCACGTTGTGGACTCAGTGAGATGGAGAAACCTCGAGGATAGCACTGGGGAAAAGGATTAAGGCAAAGAGAATCATCTAAAAACAGGCAAGAAAAGCAGAACTTTGAAGTTAAGGTCCCAAACCTCCCTTTTCATTTTCTTTGAATTTTCTCCACTTGCACTGCCCCCTTCACCCTTTCACAAAAGGTAAGAAAAATAATAGCGTAGGTATTCAAAAATACCTTGGAGAGGCAGCATCGTGGCTATGTGCATTACCTCAAAGTCAGACTGCCTGAATTGGAATCTTGATTTTGTTACTTACTAGCTAATTGATTTGGATCGTTAATGCAATTTTTGCCTCAGTTTTGTCATCCATAAAATGGGGATAATAATAGTTCTTACTTGTAGGATTGCTATAGAGTTAAAGAAATTAATCTTTGTAAAATACAAAAATGCATCAAAACACTGCAGTATTCTATACCATCACCATGATGGCAGATTTTTAAAAGTAAGTGAACAAGCCTTTCTTCCTAGTCTGCCTCAGTCTGGAAGCTTCACTGCAAACTTGGATCATAACAGAAAATAATCCCGTTTAATGCTGAAAGGTAAGGCTCATAGGTTAGAAAATCCCAGTGAGTCCATTCTGATGTCAAGCAACCCCCTTAGGACAGAGCACAACTGTTTCTCCCATGGAGCCGCTGGTGGGTTGGAACTGCTGACCTTGTATTTCAGCAGCCTAATGCTTAGCCTGCTGTGTCACCAGGGAACACAGTGGCCATGGTAATAGACTTTATTGTTTGTTTTTTGTCTTTTTTTTTTTGTATGTGAGCATCACTACCCCCTTGTGGGAGCAGGAAGGCCAGCCTTGCTCCTGGAGAGCTGCTGCTGGATTTGAACCGCCAACCTTGTGGGCTGCAGTCCCACACACAACCACTTCACCACCACCACCGGGGCTCAGCCTGGTAATAGACTTTAACCATCATGAAGATGGTGCAGTACTGGATACAGTTTCATTCTGTTAGACAGAAAGTTGCCCAGAGAACCAACTCTAGGTCACAGTTCCCACTGAGTAAATCATGCCTGCCCTTTAAGGGATATCTGGCATCTCGCATCCACCTTGAAGCTGACACTATTCAAGCAACTAAAATAGAGCTTTGCTGATTTCTTGTGTCATGTTTTCTATTTGATTTTTAATGAGTCACCAACTTGGCTTTTAATCAGTTGTTAAATATTGTTATTTGCCTATTAGCCTTTGCAATGTGCCTGTGTTTACTATAATAATTGCAAATTTTTTAGAGACCAAATTTGTAATCCTATATTACTCTGTAACCCGAGATAAAGTTGTATAGATTATATATATATATATATATATATATATATATATATGTACCCCCCAAGCCCATACTTTTTTCCCTTCAAAGCTGTTTTCCTGTCTGCAATAAATCAGGCCTTTTATTTTTGTCCCACACTGTTATGCAGTTTTTTCAGAACCTCTAATTGGAAAGCTTGATTAACAGTCTGATCTGGTGGAAGGAACTCCAAATGTACTAACCCCCTCATCAAAACAAAACAAGCATTATCTTGATCTTTGATTTCACTTGAACTTTTTGGGGGCAAGGTGATGATAGACATCTTTGATGGTATCTTCCACTGACTTAAATGGTTTGGGGGTTACAAGAATAGCATTATGTCTTTTCATTAGTAATGATGTTGATAAAAAAAAGTCTGGATCGAGGGCTGAGCCCCGGTGGCGTAGTGGTTGTGCGCGGGACTGCGGCCCGCTGGGACAGAGGTTCAATTCCAGCAGTGGGGCTGGGCCTCCTACTCCCACCACCGGAGAGCAGTGATGCCCCCCCCAAAAAAAAACAAAAACCAAAAAAAAGTCTGGATCGCTTCAGAGCTGTTCTTTCAAAGCATAGCATGTTGCTAGTCAACCCTCTTTTTCCTAGTCACTCAGAACCTTACACCCAAATTTCGCAGTGACCCCTTCCATTCTCAAGTCTTCCATTAAAATTTGCTGAACTGAGCTCCATCATAGTCCAGATTACGTCCCCATCTCTTTAGTGGTTATTCATTGATTGGTCTTTGAGCACAAATGCACGAAATTTGTTGGAAGTTTCTGCCCTTTCAGGAAGTTGATGTATGTCCAGAATGATGTTTGTCATCACTCGACATTTAACCTTTTTGGAAATAAGAAAACCACTCATACACTTGAGTTTTTCCCATAGCACTGTCCTTGTAAATTGTATTCAGCAGCACAACAGCTTCTGCAGCATTTTTCCTGAGCAGGAAGTGAAATTTCACAGCTACACACTGTTCTCTTGAATTGGCTAGCACATAAAAAGAGGTTCAAGTCAAACTGCTTTTACAAAAAAAAAAAAAAAAATTAGAGAACCTTCCCTGGAGATGCCTCTGGGTGCGCTAATTCAGAGGCTGTTGCTAGATGCTCACATAGCAGGGGAAAATGTGCACTACAACTTAACGGGTTCTTGAGGGAGAGAGGACAAGGGAGCAAGGGGGAAGAAATGGGGTGCTGGTATCAGGGGCTCAAGTGGGAAGAGAATGCTTTGAAAATGATGATGGCTGCATATGTGCAAACGTGCTTGACACATTGAAAGAATGTATGGATTCTGGTAAGAGCCCCCAATAAAAATAGTAATAAAGAGAAAAAGCTCCACCCAGCAGAGCTTTTTTCTGTTTTGGGGGGTACCCCTCATATACATAAGCTTTATGGGTTATGAATCAGAATTTGACATTGTGGGGTTTGGTTTTGGTTTACATAAGTTCATTGAAATGAAAGAAAATTTAAAATACCCTTCTCTGTTTGACATGTACGTTTTGATTTTCAGTATTTAGAGATGATGGAATTCGATATAGGAGATGCTTCCCAAGTTTACATCGCATTCTTGGTTTACCTGGATCTCATGGAGAGTAAGTTGCCTGTTTACATTGTGTTTTATTTGGGGCAGGGGTGGGGGTTGGGGAGAAGAGGAGGCTTTCTACCCCCTCAGAAACTCACCAGGGGTAGTTCTCCTCTGTGTTGTAGGGCCGCCATGCGTCATAACCAACCTGACGGCAGTGTACTTGCCTTGTGGAGTTTTTAGCTTTGGTAACATTGTCATCCATTGTTTATGCATTCGTTTTTAATTTTATAAATTAATTTTGTAAGTTCCTTCATTTTTATAGGGAATTAACAAATGATTATCACAGTAAAGAGAAAACATACCATTATGTATGGCATTTGCTCAGCTGAGGACTATGTAGAAGTTTGGGATTATGATCTTTTATTTCTGATAAATCTTACTATCAACTCAGTGATATTTTTTTCAGGTAAAAGTTGGCATGAAGTCAACTGTGTGGGCTTACCAGAACTCCAACTCATCTGCCTTGTGGGAACTGAGATAGAAGGAGAAGGGTCACAGACTATAGTACCCACACCCATCAGTGCCTCCCTCAGCCACAACAGGTAAGCAGGTGGTTGGGGTGTCTCTGTTTTCCCTAACAATTACTAGGACTCATTACATTAAAGATTGTAGTATAATATTTTAAAGGAATATAGGATCTAGTGCTCATAGGCTTACGCCTGATTATTTGAGAAATAAATTTAGCACTTTCTGTGTGGTGGTTGTTGAGTGACCAGTGGGAGGTTTGAGTTCCTCAGAAAAGGCGTGGCGGCCTGAGGCCTCAGCCACGGAGAACTCTGTGGGAATGGTTCTCTGACTGACGCTGGGTTCCCGTGAGCCAGGGTCTGCTCAATAGCAACTGTCCGTGCTTCTTAAAGTTTATGTTCTGGAGCTTGACCCCTCCCCGAGGAGCCCTGGTGGCAGACTGTAAGCCACAGGCCAGGTCCTTGGAACCTAGCAACCCCTGCGTGGGAGAAGGATGAAGGGTTCTACTCCTGTAAAGATTTACAACTTCAGAAACCCAAAGGGGTAGTTCTATTCCTAAAACTTTGTTTCTTATTCTGGTCCATTTGCTCTGGCAGTCACATAGTACCCCATTGTTTGCTGGTGTCAGATTGTTTATCTTGAGGGTAGAGTACTGCTACTGTTCAACTTTAGGGATAATCTTAGGCTATTTTTCTAAGTGGCTGCCTTAATTTACATTTTTACTGGCAAGATAATTGAGATCTTTTGTAAACATGTCACGTCCCACATTTGGTATTGTCTGATTTATTCATGTATTAAATATAAAGAGGTGGCAGTCAGTTTGTAAATATTTACAGCCTCGGAAACCCTTTGTGGCATTTCTTAGTTTTTTAGGGTCACTATGAGTTGAAATTGATTCAAAGTTAAGTGTACATCATCATCACATTGTGTTTTTAAATTTGCATTTTTATGATGTTAAGCTTTGTTTTATGTACTCATTTGCCACCTGTGTTATTTTAGTCAAGTATGCATTCAAATCATTTGCCCATACTTTAAAATTTGATTTATGTTGTATTGATTAATCTACATTCAATTCCTTTATTAAATATGGTTTTTGAAAATATTTTCTTCCAGTTTGTAGTATGCCTTTTCATACTTTGCAATTTCTTTAAGAGAATAGATACTTTAAATTTTGATTCAAGTCAATTTTATCAATTATAAACTCTATTGTGGCTTTTGTATTCTGTGTAAGAAATATTTATTTGCTTTACCCAAAGTCATGTAGATTTTCTCTTATGCTTTCCTCTAGAAGTTTTAGGTTTTACATTTTTTCATTTTGAGTAAATTTTTATATAGTGTATGAGATAAGTGGTCAAGGTTAATTAATTTGGCAAACCAAAGTCAGATTCATTGCATTGAGTCAAGTTTGACTCAGTATGACCCTGTTGGCCAGGGTAGAATTGCCCTTGCAGGTGTCTGAGATGACGGAGTGGCTGGTGGTTCCGAATGACTGCCATACCATTAGCAGCCCACCTTGAACCACTGTGCCACCGTGCTCCCGATTGACGTGGCACACATATGTGCCCTCTTCCAGTAGCATTTACTAAAAAGACTGTCTTCATTCTGTTACTATGGCAACATTGTTGAAAATACACTGACCATATGTGTGTTGGTTTATTCCTGGGCTCTCTGGACTATACTATTGATCCACATGTCTGTCCTTATGTCAGAGATACACTGTTTTGATTACTGTATCTTTATATACCCACTTGAAAACCAGGCAGTGTAAGTCATACAGCTTCGTTCTCCTTTTTGAAAGTTGTTTTTAACTATTGTAGATCCCTCCCCCCTTTATAGACAACCTTTAAAAATCAGTTTGTTGAGTCTCAGAGAAAGTTTGCTGAGATTTTGATTGGAATGGTACTGAATCTATTTGAAAAGGACTCCAGTAGTGTGTCTTCTGATACATTAACATGGTATATAAATTCCACTTAGGTAATTCTTTAATTTCTCTTAAAATTATTTTATCATTTTCATCCTATAAATTATATATGTATTTTGTTAGATTTATTCCTAAATATTTGTTTTGATACTATTGTAGAAGGATCTTGAAATTTCAATTTCCATTTGATCGTCATTATTATATAGAAAGCCAATGTTCACTCATACTGTTTGCATTCTGCTAACCTCGCTAAGTTAACTGAGGACTTCTTGCCGTGGCCCTGCAGAGTTCTGTAGATGACTATGGTATCTGCTAATAAGGCAGTTTTCTTTCCTTCTCAGTTACTTATATTTTGGAAGAAATATATCTTTTAGCTATGTTATAGAAGTTATTGATAACAAATCAATGCATATAATATTCTCTTTATCATCATCTTAATATTTGGAGGATATATAACTGCACTTCCTATTTTATTCTTATTACTAGTAAACTGATCACCTTATTGTATTTTCAAAAACTATATTTAATAAAGGAATTGTATGTAGATTAATCAATACAACATAAATCAAATTTTAAAGTATGGGCAAATGATTTGAATGCATACTTGACTAAATAAATAATATAGGTGGCAAATGAGTACATAAAACGAAGCTTAACATCATAAAAATGCAAATTTAAAAACACAATGTGATGATGATGTACACTTAACTTTGAATCAATTTCAACTCATAGTGACCCTAAAAAACTAAGAAATGCCACAAAGGGTTTCCCAGGCTGTAAATATTTACAAACTGACTGCCACCTCTTTATAATTAATACATGAATAAATCAGACAATACCAAATGTGGGAAGTGACATGTTTTATTTGTATCCTGTAAAGTCTATTTATTAAAAAAAAACAAACTGCTGTCTTTTAAATCTCTCCTAATCTACCTTAGAGGCTTGCAAACTTACCTGACAAAACTCTAGATAGTAATTATTTTAGGCTGTTGACTCTCTGATCTTTATCCAAACTACTCAGCTGTGCTGCGGCCATGTCTAAGCAGCCATCCAATGCCAGCCCACTGCTGTTGAGTTGATGCCCTTGCACAGCGGTCCTGTAGAAAGGGTAGAACTACTCCTGGGGGATTCCGGGGCTATGACTTTCCCCTCTAACCTTTTGTTTTTAGCATCTTTCTATATCAACACTATTTGTTACATTGGAAGCTGGAATCAGGGTCTTGAGTAGATATATAGATTATATATAGATTATATATTATAACCATAATCCACTACCATGGAATCAATTCTGACACAGTGATTCTCTATCGCAGCTGTTCTCAACCTGTGAGTCGCGACCCCTGTAGGGGTCGCTTGATCCTTTCACAGGGGTTGCCTGATTCATAACAGTAGCAAAATTGCAGTTATGAAGTAGCAGTGAAAATAATTTATGGTCGGGGAGGTCACCACCACATGAGCAAGTGTATGTTAGGGCCACGGCATTAGGAAGGCTGAGAACCACTGCTCTAAGGGGTTTCTGAAGCGATGAGTCTTGTGGGAGCACACAGCCTCAGCTTCTGCTGACTGGTTCGCCATTTGGACTGCTGGCCTTGTGGTTTATTATACTCAGTATATTAAAAAGTAACCTGCCAGTATTGACATCTTATTGTTAGAATTCATTTGGTTGCCTTATAGTGAACAGCTAAGTTCAGCACCAGTTCAAGTGACCACTGTAGACTGTGCTGCTCAGCAGCTTAAGTGAATGTATGTGTATGTGTGTACACTTAGGCTTTGTAGTCCTCAAAAACCAGCACTTCACTGAAAGGAAAGCTAGGTTGCATGAAAACTTGAGAGTAAGGGGATATAGAACAGTTTCCTGGGGGTTCAACTTCCTATTACTTAAAATGGGTGTAGACCATCTTGACCCTGACAGGGCCTGTTCCTTATCCTATCAGAGTCCCCATGTTTAGGAGTGTTTTGTTTTTAATGTTGGGACAAACAACTCTTCCATTTACACAATTACCTGCAATTTAGTTAGGCATTTCCCTAGTAATAGCAATGAATACTTCTTGTGTAATGTAGAACCATTAAAAAAGCTATCCGGCTACTTTACTATTGACTGGTAGAGTGTCCTATGTGAGGACACCTTGAAACGTTTGTGCAAAAATGGAATGAAATGACAATGGAATTTATTCACGAACTGTTTGAAGCTCCCTCATAGTTGTATGGCTTAGTCCTTCCATCTGTATTTATGCTGTTGCGGTGTTTTTTGACTTCTTAAGTCAGCATTGTAGGCACTGAAGTGTCATATCTGTGTGCGTTTTGAAGGATATCTATAAAAAAATTTTGTATTAATTCTCAACTTACTTTTCCAGGAGATTTTGTTTACACAGGTTCTGGTGAGAGTGCAGACACATTCCATTGCAAGGTGAATGTGTATTTGAGTGGCAATGAGTGAATGCAGTACTTTGAGCAAAAGTACAGTTTGTGACCAATCTTTGCTCTGCAGCAGTTATACATAATATATAACCGCAGTTAAACACTTTGTCATATTTTTCAGGTCTCAGAAGGTCTGATGTATACTAGCCCCTTGAGAAAGCATTGATTTATTGGTCATTTCTAGTCTACAGTGGAAACATAAAATTGGTCAGATGCCCATTTTGATACCTTGTGGGAAACTTGTACTGATGGAATATTAAGTGACTCATTCTTAGTGTTTCTTAAAGGGAAGGATATATCTTTTTC
The DNA here is from genome assembly GCA_004026705.1 of Nesogale talazaci. Lineage (NCBI taxonomy): Eukaryota > Metazoa > Chordata > Mammalia > Afrosoricida > Tenrecidae > Nesogale > Nesogale talazaci. The sequence continues at coordinate 16,466 of PVJH01010914.1, forward strand.
ATTCTTCTAAAATTTCTTCAAGCTAATATAAAATAATTTTTAGTTATAAAATGCCATACAAAAAGATGTATTTGGATAGTGACATTCATATGTTGAGTATTATAGATTGCTTCTAGCTACAGTGCATTTAAGGAATATGCATTCCTTAAATGACCAGAAATAGAAGTTGCTTTCTCAACTCTAGCAATAGCATAAAAGCATTTTTTAAAAATATATACAGAGGTCAAGATAGCTGATTGTCTAAAGGTGAGACAAACAGAGCCATACTAACTAAAGCCAGGGCCTGGCTTTTTCAGTGCTAGCTTGTCAAATGGAGTCAACTCACTTGTTCAGGTAGCTTTACTTGCTTCTCTTTGGGTTACCTAGCCATTGATACTTATTGAGTACCCTAAAAGATTTGTATAAAACATCACAGATTTCTGTACTAGAATTAATAATAGTTTTATAATAGCTGCAAATAAAAATATCTTAAGTGACTTATACACTAAATTATAGTAAGTTATGAGGATAAAAATATTTTATTCTTTAACTGCCATTGTTTTTTTTCATAGACTTAGTGTTGGCACCCAATTTCTATGCAAGTTTAGTTTTCCTAGTTGGAGATGAGAGTTAGGGTGAAAAACTTGAGTGTAGTTGCTGTATTTTAAGCTTCCCATGTTAATGCATACATTTTTTTTCTTTAAAAATACTGAGCCAAGTATTTTGTACAATTATAAAAATCAAAACTTAAGGATTAAATCCTTGGGCATGAAGGATCAGGACCATAGTGTTGGGGGATACCAAGATAAACTGGCATAATGTGGTTCACAAAGACCATGTCTACATCCTACTTCTGTGAGTCGCTTTAGGGGTCATAAAAACTTGTGAGCAGTCATTTTAATTATTAGCCTCGCCACTCAAGAACAGAGAACAGTGAAGGATATTGAAAGACATATGAGAATAATTAGTTCAAGAGATTAATGAAACTTGAATCTTAGCCCATACAGCCTTGAGACCAAAGGAGCTTGATAGTGCCTAGCTATATATTACCAACTACTCTGAGAACGATCACATTGGAAGGTCCTGGATAGAGTGGGAGAAAAATGTGATTGAGAACTCAAAATCATTTACAGGTGGGATCCCCAAGGCTATTATCACCCTTAATCACTCTTCAGATCTGGAAATGAACTCACCTGATTCAACCATTTTCATCAACCATTTAAGAGCTACAAGACAGCCTTTACCAAGAGCAAAGTTCAGAGATTAGGACAGAGGAATAGAAACAGGAAGCACAGAGAGGTAGGTGTAGAAGTGAGGATGCATTGAGGGGATAACAATGGATGAGTTGAAACAAAATAGTTGAATGTAAAACTGATGACCACCTTTGCCCAATCCATGGGAAAAATTGAAAAATAAATAAAGCTAGGACAAGAAGTTCCCCCAAAGCTGGAGGGTGGATGGGACAGGGAAGCCTAGCTAAGCTAAGGGTTTGTTTTGTTTTGTGTGTTATCTGTGAATCTCTCTTTTTACCACAGAGGATTGTAGGGTCTTGCTTTAGACCTGCAGTAAAGCATGCATTCCTTTAAACTTGACTAAAGTATACATGGTGCTTCATGCATGTGTGAAGCACCTCCTCAGGAGAAGGACTGGGCTTTCTACTCCTGTCAGCAAATTCTGTCATGGAAACCCACAGGGGTCTTGTGAGTCAGCCCTGGTTTGATGGCGGTGAGTTTAGTTTGGCTTTGGTGCCAGAAGAATAGTAGATAGAAGTCTGGAAACTTTCCAATAACTATTGGATCCATTGGCTTCCACAAATTAATGTCACTAATTTATGGTTCTTGTTGCTAACATGGGTACATGAAACCATTTTATCTGAGAGAATTATTCCACATATCCCCTTTTTGGGCATCTTCCAATCTGAATATGGCTCCAGAAATTTGGAAAATGGCCGCAAATTGCATATACTGAATTTCCCATCTATGGATTAAGCCCCCCAGTCGGACCCCTGGTGTGTAGTGGGGTAGTCTGCATTGGGCTGTTATCCATAAGGTCAGCAGTTCCAGCCAACCCACCGCCATGGGAGGAGGATGAAGAAGGATGTCTACTCCCACGAAGAGAAACCATTTTGGAAACCCAGAGGGGTAGTTCTGCCCAGTCCTGACGGGTGGATAGGAGTTGGCATCAGCTCAATGATAGTGAGTGTGATTTTTGAAGAATTCAGCTGCCACATTGGAAAAAAAAAATTTCTTGTAAAAGTAATGACATCAATGTCCTAAGAAAAGTAAAGCTCCAATAGTCATCAAAAATGTGGCAGAGCCAAAGATTCTTAGCCAGTGATTTTTAAAAAAGAAAATAAATCGTCATATCTTTTTGCCAGAACTAGTTATCCCAAGTTTATTAATATTTACAAGTAGTCTATTTTCTGTTGTGAAGGACGCATTTAGTTTACTATTTGTGTTCTCGCAGCAGTAACACATATAAATAACAATGGACCAAATGTTTGTTTTTAAATTTAATGCATCCATGCTTTTGTGGAGAGGAAAAACTCATACCCAGACCCATTGAGAATCAAGCTGACTTGGAGGTAGAGGAAGTTGGACAGACTGAGAAACATTCCTGCAATATGTGTAGGCATTTAATATGGAAGAAGCATGGACCGACTGCATCTGGCAAGGTCATACCACAAGTGAAATTTTGAAGAGCAAGAGGAGGTGCTGCCTGTTCCCGGTAGAGCTCATAATACCAATGAAACCTACCCACGTGGGAAAGCACTGTGCTGGGGTGGGGGGAGGTGGGGGGAGGCAGTAGTAAACTGGGGCAGGTAAGATACTTGACCAAGATGATGAAGGGTTTGGGAGTACACCATCTCCAACAGATGTGAAGGTAGAAAACTCTTTCCCTACAGTAAACTACTCCTCATTCCAAAAAGTGGTGAGGCAGACAAAGGAAAATGTGTGTGTGAGAGAGAGTGGGGTAAGGGTGGAGCAGATGGGTGGGTCAGAAGCAGAAGTTGTCAAGGAATTCAAAGGTGAGAGAAAGTAAGTCAAGAGTTTGGTCTGTAGAGACTTAAAATAATACATGAAAGAACATAAGGATATGTTAGAAGCAAACTTGTAAAAGTTTCCAAAAACCGGAAGTGCCTACAATATCTAGCTACTTACAAGATTTGTCACCTCCATTTCCACACTTTCCACTAGAAGTATAATATGCATTTGAGGATAGAGGTTGATACCAAGCCTGAAAAAGCACTCTGCCAGAACCACGAATAACTTTCCTCTCTTGTCGTTAGTTTCCTTAGCATCTTTATTCTCACTCCTTCTGTTGGTGTTCTTACTGCTTTTCCCTAGTCTCTTGGGATTGGTGGCTTTTTGGTTACGTGAGCTAACAAGTCCTTCCCTGCACCATTTGTAAGATTTAAGCCTGAAGTGATGTATGTTTTTCTAAGGGTGCTCCATGATCATCTCCCTGTGATTGAAAACATTTCCCCTTTCAAGAAGGATATTCGCTTTTACCAACTCATTTAGTGACCGTTGTTTTATTTGAAAGCAGTCCTGGTGGCGCTAATGCCAGCTTCAGTGCTGCACAGAGTCGTTCTCCGTGGCAGCAAGACGAGACTCTCTGCTCCCGGGAAGGGTCCCAGACTCAGAACCCCTAGATAGAGCCTCTGTGAGTTGGGATTGCCTGGATGGCACTGGATGTCTTTTCTTTAAGGCCTGGAGTCTAGTAAAGGAGTAAAGTGAGTTGTCACATTGTTTCCCTATGTATCCGGAGATGTGTCCTCACACCGCCTCTGTGGACACTCTCTCGTTAGTGTAACCTCCAATTGCTGTCAGCTTCTTTGAACTGACACAGCATTTTTCTCTCTTACCCCCAGAAAGACAGCTTGCAGTTTATTTGAGCAGAATGACTTCCCACTGGGCTGAATAGACAAAGAAGCATTTGATTGTTCAGGAGATTTCCCTTTGGGATTTCAGCTGCCTTCATTTTGCAGTAGGCAGGCATTGGCATGATTCCTAAGGAAGTGGTCTGTTATCCCTGAAACTTTCCTTCAGAGCTGAGCCTGTGGCTGAGTAAGACTTCTTTGAGGGTGTGACACATTGTGGTGCGCTCTTCCAATATGTGTTCTAATATATGTTCCAGGATGTAGGCCATGGAGTTTATATCTCTTCCTGAGAGGCTACCACATGCCTCGGTTTGGCCACAATGAGGAGGACAGACAGCCATAAGCTGTGTGGATGGAAAGTTATAGGGCTTCCCACCTAGAACACATTGCTCTCATCGCAATACCATTTGCAGGTAAAAGTCATGTTGCCTCCAATTTTATTGCACTTTGTGTACATCTCCAGAAATGACTTAATTTCTGTCATTTATCATTACAGAAAAATTAATGCCAAGATTGATGGAAGGTATTTAAATAGCTTGATCGAAAGACATTGGTTTTCAGTTATATTACCCGTGTATTTGCCTTAGGATTTTTTCCAAATGAGCCATATCAAGATTTAGAATCACCGTACTAAATTGACTGTACTCATTTCTCCTCTATCAGTAGCTCTGAGAAAGGTACACCTGCTACAAATGTCACATTTTCTGACCGTGGATCGATAAGGATTATTATTCATAATTGAGTTAGAGATTTTTCCCTTGAGCTACAACTGACTCAAATCTGAGTTTCTTGTATTAATAATTCAGTTTCTGTTCATACATGGGTTTGTGTGAGACTTGCCAGATAGGCACTGTTCCCTGTTGCAGAGGAGTCCCTATGACTCCTGCTGCGAGCCAGCATTGAGCTGGCCTCCGTTGCTCTCAGGCTGTTGTTTGGGAATCAGATCACCAGGCCTTTCTTCCGAGGGGCCATGGGTGGCCTGGACTCTCCAACCTCTCAGAGTGCAGCCAAGTGCTTATTAACAGTTTGCAGTACCCTGGGACTCCATTTGAATGATACAGAATTATATTATCTGCTATCTTATTTTAGATTTGTATGATGAACAGCTTCTAATTTTTTTCCACAGAACTGAGCTTTTGAAAGTTTTATATACACTCATGCACATAAGAACTTTGGTCTGTGTTTCTAAATTAATATATTTAAACTAAAAATGTTAGAAGTTAAATGAGATTGTAATAGTCTGGTGATCTCTCTCTGTTTTCTGAATCTGAACAGCCATATATGATTTCTAAAATAGAATTTCAGAGCCTTCTAATAGTTTATATGAAGTATGTATTACATTAATATGAACTATTATTTTATATTTCTGCAATGAACATGTTCATATGATTATTCCAAAGAATTGAGCTTTTAAGGCATATATCGTATATACTCCTGTATAAGCCAAATTTTTCAGCACATTTTTAAAGCAGTTTTTGTGGTAAAATTAGATGTCTTGCCTGATATTCGGATCAGCTTATCCTCGAATATATATATATATATATATATATATATATGTGTGTGTGTGTGTGTGTGTGTGTGTGTATACATATATATGTTAGTAGTAATAGTAGTCATAACAGATTGAGAAAATACCAGTACAATCTTTGACCCAAAGGTAAAATAAGAGTTTGGCGAGTTAATGTGGTATCATATAAAGAAAACAAACAAGAAAGGTCTTGAATAGAAGGAGATGATCATACTCCTTTACATAGACTGGATGAGATCCTGAACTAGAGTCTTTGTAAGATTTTTCCAGGTGATTTTAGGTAACAGAGTGATAAACTATTTTATTCAGTTATTACTGTGAGGATTCATTGGTAGTTTTCCGCCATGTACTCAGCAAGGAAGATAAACAAGGGCTCAGAGATGGGAACTTCCATTTCATTTTTGACAGTGACTTCCCTCAGCCCTGAAGACAAAACCCCCTTTGCAACTCAGAGCTAATTTTCAGATGTTGTGGTTTCCTGTATGGGTCTTTGGGGTAAGTCTGAAAATGTTTTGCTGTTTGTACCAGGCAGAAAACCCTGAGAACATGCATGGATTTAGAACAGAAAAAGAGGATGGATGAAATGGAAATTTCTGTCCTAAATTTCAACATGTTGGAAAGAATTGCCTTAGGGGGAAAAATCTGTCTCTCTACCTCTCTCTCACTCTATTTATCCCTGTCCCTCCCTCCCTTTCTTCCTAGGATATAGAGATATAGAGGTAAATGTATATGATTTCAAATTTCCAAGAAGTGGAAAAACATGTATACTTCGTCTTAATAGTTTGTGTTCTTGTTTATATTTTCCTTTCTAGTCTGTGTTCCAAACTCTGCCAGTTAGAGAAGTTTAAGAGTGACTTTTAACTTGAATGCATTGCAGTAGCTTTGGATATGACTAGAGAATGATGTGATGCCGACTTCTAGGACAGAGACCTCTGGAGAATTAAAACTCCCTGTTGATTCAGCTCTGATCTTCTTTCTGTCTCTTTAGAAAAAAATTAGTTTGAGATGGAGGGAGGGCCGACAAAAGTAGTTTCTTCCCCTCGCACTGTCAAGATGATGGTCTAGCACCGTTGAAGTAGGAAATAAAATAAAAAAATTTATCTTCAGGAAATTATTGAAGAATGTTATCTTTATATGAGGATGTCACTTCCTATGCATGCTGATAAGGTTTCCGGTTGCTCCATCTAAATACCTCTCTTTATAGTAAATCTCTGTTATGATTAGAAGCCCAGCTAATTGTCATGAAGTTTGACAGAGGGAAGTTTATATTTTTAAGGACTACCACTCAATTTGTGGGATCCATGCTTTTGCTTTATTAAATGATATGGAACATTTTCTATACTTATGCTTTGGGTGCTCTGTACACTAGTATATTTGGGCTAATGCTCATTATTTAGTAATAGCCACATGTGACCAGGCAAATGCAAATATGTCCCAAATTTCAAGGTCACAAATTTTGTGTGAGTATTATGTAATAGCACTTGTATTTTACAACTGTTGGAGTGCAAAACTCTTTTATCTGTGCTACTGAGTTTGATACCGAGTTTGATATGTGTTGACATAGAGGCTTCCTTTTTTTCACTATGTTAAAATATATATAACTAAACATATCAATTTGTTGACATGAATTATATTCACTATGTTATGCAACCATCACTACTCTCAAGTTCCATCTTTTTTCCATGACCCTTAAAATAGAAACCTAATATCCTGTAAGGAATAGCTCCCCATTTTCTTTGTGTCTTTCTGCTCCTATGAACTGCTAATGAGTGTTAGCCTCTATGCACGTGGAGTTCATTTTAATAGCTGGTCCAGTGGTATGGACCCACCTTTTCTCTGTTGAATGTGGAGATCAAAAGGTAGCATGTGTTATTAGTGAGACTATCTTTTCCTCCACTGAGTGGAAGGGACAGCTTAGTTGAAAATTGACTATAGATGTGTGGGTCTGTAAACTCTCAATTCTGATCTATTGACCTATGTGTGTATCTTGATAGCAGTACCAGACTATTTTGATTACTGTAGCTCTCATGGGATATTTGAGTCTTCTTACCTTAACTGTTTTTCAAGAGTGTTTTGGGCCCTTTGCAATTCCATATAAATTTGAAAATTGACTTTAAAAATATTTCTGCAAAGTAGGTTGTAGGCATTTTGAGGGGAGTGGCATTAAATCTGTAGATTGCTTTGGGCAGTATTAACAGCCTGATCTAAACATGAATTGTTCCTATCAATGAATATGGCATCTCCTCCCATCTCTTTAGATGTTTAATTTCTTTCAAGGATCTCCAGTGGTACAATGGGTAAGCACTCTGGTTTGAACCCACCAGCCCCCCTGCAACAAAGAGATGTTGCAGTGTGCTTCTTCCATAAAGAAAATCCTGCAAGAACCCAACGGGGCAGGTTACAATGAGTTACAGTGTTTTTACCAGCAGTGGCTTTTTCATTTCTTTTAGCAATATTTTTTTAAATCATTTTTAGTGTATAAGTCTTTTATATCTTTGATTAAATGTATTCTTAGGTATTTTACTTTTTTACATGCTATTATAAGTAGATTTTTTTTCTTCTTAGTTTCCTTTCCAGATTGCTCATTGTTGGTGTATATATATATATATATGTATACACACACACACACACATATATATATATAGAAACCCAGCTGATTTTTGCAAGTTAACCTTGGGCTCTGCCACTCTCTGAATTCATTACCTTTAGCAGCTTTCTGTGTATATAAGGTCATGTCATCTGTGAATATGAGGAAACAAACTTATATCTTTCTTCTCTCCGTCAATAATGATGTGCCTTTATCAACTTAAATGATAGGTAAGCAGCGTTGTATAACGTGTTTTAACTAACCAGCTGTCACTCTGGCAGTGGTAGAATTCTTACCTTCCATGTGGGAGCCTGGGTTTGAGTCTCAGCCACTCAACTTGCATAACCACTCCTTCTCTCGGTGAGGTCTTTTGTGCTGCTGAACAGGATTGAACAGAGCTTCCAGAATAAGACAGAATCGGAAGAAAGGCGTGAGGAGCCCTGGTGGCGCAGTGGATACTAGTTGGGCTTTGGTTCTACCCCGGCAAACTGTTAGGGAAACTCACAGGGCAGTTCGACCTTGTCCTATTTGGGTCCCTATGAGTCTGCATCAAATCCATGTCAGGGAGGAAGAAAGGTGATCCCTAATTCAGGAAAGGTGATCCCTAATTCAGCCAAATGAAAAGCTTACACATTGCAGTAGTTCAATCTTCAACCAATCACAAGGTTGGTCCCAGCCTAGCCAGAGATGTGTTTGGTTCATGGGGTACTATGAGTTGGGATGGATTTGGCAGTGGCTTTCTAGAAGAGCAAGAACTCTTCTAGAAGCTTATTGCTGCTTTAAATTACTCTTAATATCTACAGTCTTTGCAATAGATGAGATAGGATGATAATTGTGATAATATTTCACAGAAGAGATTTTTCCATTTAGATGCAATAGCTAATAGAATAGGTAAAGAGAGACCATATAATTTTTATTTGAGATTGCAAAGTGGAGACTGAAAAGGAGAAGTAACACTTTCATAAAAGAGAATATACTTTTAAGTTGTTTGTGTGTTCAGTTATAGAATGTTAATTTGCTAGTACAGGGCTGAGCCCCGGTGGCATAAGTGGTTGAGTGCAGGTCTGTGGCCTGCGGGCTTGGCGGTTCAAATCCAGCGGTGGCTCTCCAGGAATAAAGCTGGGTAGCTCCCATGACCACCAGAGGGCAGTGATGCCCCCTTCCCCCCTCAAAAAAAAATGCTAGTACATTTTTTTCCTGCCCATTTCTGGTGACTTGGTTGACCTAATGAAAAACCAACCAACAACAACAACAAAAAACTGATCTTTTTTTTTTTTTTTACTTACCTCTTTAAGAAAGTTCCTCTGGAGGTTGTATTTCACTGAATTATTGAATCTAGCCTGTGTCAAGTAAGTAATAAGGGTTTTCAGTTTGTAGTAAATTAACACTAATGGTGCTTTGAAGACCCAACTTCTTGGGTTTGGTGTATTATTTTCCACAGCAAGAAAACTGAAGTCCAGTTCTTTACTATACAGATTGCTTGTTCTTTTTGTTTTTTTGGTGGGCATCACTGCCTCTGGTGGTCGTGGGCGCTACCCAATGCCGCTCCTGAGAGCTACCGCTGGACTTGAACTGGCAAGCCTGCAGGCTGCCGTTCCGCACTCATCCACTTAGACCACCGGGGCTCAGCCCTTGGATTGCTTGTTATATAAGTTTAGTGAAAAGAAAGAAGCTACTCTCTGTAGGAAGGCAGCTTTATTTTTATTAGCCACCCTGCCCCCACCCCACCAAATGAAAGAACTACACAGCAATAGTGCAAAGATTGGGTAAAAATTTGTCAACTGAATGGAATTTTTGCCATTAAAATGCAAAGTAAAAGGACTATGAGAAATGGTTTTTGTAGTTTATTAAAAACAAACAAAAGGCCAGGCAACCAAATTATGACCCACAGTACATAATATACCAAGTTGGTAAGTTGAAAAATGAATACCAAGGATCCTTTGCAGATTAGATATACTAAACACTATTGCCATAGTTTTACAAACATAAGTATTTTTATATAAGTTAATACTTGTACATAGTCTCTTCTCCCAAAGAGGTATTTTCGTAAGATTGTAGGCTTTATTTTCACATGTTGCTATTTAAAAAAATCATCTCACTTCAGAAAAGTGAGGGCAGGGAGTGGTGTGGTTGACAAAAAAACATAAGATGAACATGATTTGCATAGAAATAGGATCATGTACCTTGAATACCAATCTGTAAATTCATGAGCAGTTTGATTCTTCTGGGGGTGATGGTCAAGAGATGTGGGGAAACAAAAAAGGCAGAAAGTCAGTAGATAGAATTGATTGTGGGCAGAGCCCGGTGGTGTAGTGGTTGATTGCAGGACTATGGCCCACTGACTTGGCGGTTCAAATCCAGCAGCAGTTCTCCAGGAGTAAGGCTGGGCCTCCCATTCCCACCAGAGGGCAGTGATGCCCTACTCCCCCCGCCAAAAAAACAAAACAACAAGTCTATAGGGCAGATTAGAACTGCCTCTGTGGTTCCCCATAGCAGCCAGTCTTCATGGCAGCAGAAAGCCTCATCTTTGGCCTGCGGAGTGGCAGGTGATTTCAGACTTCTGACTGTGCTTACAGCCCCACTTGTAACCTACTATGCTGCCCAGGCGCCGGCACTTACACTGCTGGCACTTCTGGTGGTTACTTGGTTTGTATCATGTCAAGTCTGTGCTTCCAACCTCACATGGGCTTCCTTTTCTAAAGAAGCTTGTCATTGGATTTAGATCCTCCCTAAATCCAAGTTGACCTTATCTGAAGATCCTTAATTTTTTTTTCTTGAGAAAACTTTTTTTCCTTTTCATTTAATTGGGGGCTCATACAACTCATCACAGTTCATACATAGATCCCATTGTTTCAAGTACATTTGTGTGTATTGTTTTCAAAGCATTTTTTTCTACTTGAGCCCTTGGTATCAGGTCCTCATTTTCCCCCTCCTTTCCGCTCCTTCCTTCCCTCATGAACCCTTGATAATATGCAACTAAATATTTTTTTTCATGTCGTGCACGGTCCGGTGTCTCCCGGGTCTCTTCATCCCCCTGGGAGGGGGTTATAGATAGGTCATTGTGATAGATTCCCCACCTTCCCTTTCCCTTCTAGTAGGGCTTCTCTCAATATTGGGCCTAAGAGGGTTATCTGCCCTATATTCCCTGTGTTTCCAGTTCCTATCTGTACCCATGTACATGCTCTGTTCTAGCTAAATTTGTAAGCTAGAATTCGGGTCCCGATATGTGGGGGAGGAAGCATGAAAGAACCAGAGGCAAGCTGTGTGTTTCATCAGTGCACCCTGACTTGCCCATCTTCTCCCCACAACCCTTCTGTAAAGAGATGTCCAATTGCTTGCAAATTGACGTTGGGCCTTCACTCTATACTTCCCCCCTCATTCACTTTATGAAGATCCTTAATTTTGAACATTTTCGAAGACCCTGTTTTCCAATAAGATCACATTGACAGTGCCACCACCGCTTGCCTGTCTGTTTATCATGCTATGCCATAAAATATGTCTGACTCCATTATTTCTAGCTCCTATTTTCTGTGACTGTACTATAATCTTATTATTGCTGTACAATTGCACCTATCAGACCCGTGATGAAAAGTTAGGGGCTGGCTTTCCTTGACATGTGTTGTAAATTTATTTTCAGGATAAGGGAGATCTTAAAGGCATCTCGGAAATTGCAAAGTGACCCAGATTTGCCGATGTCATTTACTTTGGCCATAGTGGAGTCTGATTCCACAATCGTCTACTACAAGCTCACTGATGGATTTATGCTACCAGACCCTCAGGTCAGTTTTGAGAGAACTGAGAAGCAGGGGAAATGAGCAGATGATTTTAAGTGTAGATCAAGCCACTTCTTTAGCAATGAGAAGAAAACTAAGAGAAAGAAAAAGTTTCATTTGTTATACCTTAGAAAACTGGCTTATGTAACTCAAATATGTTCCTAGTTATTTCTGTAACAGTAACTAGACTCCAGTACTCTATTGAGAAGTTCATTGTTTCCCAAAGTATTTAATGTCAGCAGTTATTTAATCAGAACTTGGGTAGTCGATAAAGATTAATTATAGTTCTAAGCTAAAGGACATTTCTTTTTTTTTTGGCATCACTGCCCTGGTGATGGGAGTAGGAGGCCCAGCCTTTGCTCCTGTGAGCTGGAATTGAACCTCCATCCCAGTGGGCCATAGTCCCACGCACAACCACTACGCCACCGGGGCTCAGCCTAAAGGACATTTCTTAATGAAATACAAAGTTGCTTAACAATTTGACAAGTATATTTTAATGAAGATCCATTCTAATCTTTTAAAAATGTTTATGTTGCAGAATATTTCACTTAGAAGATGACAGCTGTATTTCCTGATGGCTGCTGTGTTCATACAAGACTGAATTTGAGACCTGTCAGCTTCATCTCAGAAAGGGACTTGATTTAACTGGTTTGTTTTCCAGAGGTTTTCTTTCTGAAGAATAAGCGTTTCCAGATAGAAAATAAGACAGTTGCTGTATAATGTTCTTATCTGGAGAGAGTTTAATTACAGCATAATTACAGATGTAGACAGACATATGCCAAAGTTGTGCTGAGCACATTCAACACTGCCTCTTTCTTGATTGGTAACACTGTTGTTGGCTTCTTAGTGAGTCAGCCATCTCTTTCCTTTACTTGCTTCCTCCACATCACTTCAACCACTAAAACTAGCCTGCAGTAACATCTCATCTACACATTACCCCTTGGAGCATTTTTTTTTAATGAGGAACTTAAGTAGTAGATAAAGATTAGTTAAAGTTTTAAGCTGAGGGACACTTCTTGAAATACTTCTTAAATGAAATGCCAAGTTGCTTAACAATTTGACAAGTACATTTTAATAAATAATTTATTAAAGTTATTCAGCACATAATAGAAAGTACAAGCTTTCTTTTCATTGGTTTTCATATCCCAATTGCTCTTATTCTCACTTTTTTTTTACTTTAAGCCCAAACTGAAAATATGCTCATCCAGAGTGTAAACGCATAGATCAGGATTAATAATGGGCAGAGAAGTTAAGGGGTTTCCTTTTCTTAAGTCACCGCCACTAACGTACCATATACACTGTGAGAGATACACATTTATTAACTCAATTCTTCGTCTATTTTCATCAATCTCTTCCAACTTCCTTGTCCAGAGTATGAAAAATTCTAGGCACAAGAGGTTCCAGTAGCATGACTTGTAATGCCCCAAATGATAAGCCACTTAAAAACTTGGGGACAGGATCAGCAATTTTTTTGGGGGGGTGGGCATAAGGTAGAGGAGTAAAAGACCAGATAGTAAAAATTTTCCAATTTGCAAGCCATATAATAACTATCACAATTTCTCAGCCCTTTGTAGACAGCATAGACAATGTATGAACAAATGGGCACATGTTCCAGTTCAACTTTATACACACACAGCTGTAATTTGCCAAACCTTTTCTAAGGGCAAGAGCCTTCTTAAGTCTGTTTAAGACTTTAAAGAAAATCTTAAGCAGAACCAGGTAGTAAGTAGTTTAGGTTTTATAAACTTTCCATTGACTATTTTTTATTATCTTTACAACCCCTTAAAAATGTAAAATTTGGGCTGAGCCTTGGTGGCCTAGTGCTTGTGTGTGGGACTATGACCCACAGGATTGGCGGTTTGAATCTAGCAGCAGCTCTACGAGAGCAAGGCTGGGCTTCATACTACCACCAGGGCAGTGATGCCACACACACACACACACACATACACACACACACACACACACACACAAAAGTAAAATTTGTTCTTCACTTGGACACTATAAAAATAAAATTCTAGACTAAATTTAGTCCATTTGGTAATTCCTAGTCTAGTGAAATAATTTTTAAAGCATATATATGTATGCCTATAATGGCACTTTCATTTAAAGTTAATAAAATACATGAATATTATAAAACTATAAATTGATAGTGAAAATTGAAGATACAAAAGTCCATGAATGGGTATGATTATGACTCAAAATAATACACCAAGCATAAAATTTATAAATGACAAAGTAAACCACATTGCTAACTGGTATAGTAGGATGGGTGACAGACTTTTCCCAATATCTTTTTTTCCCATAATTTGTATTACTTTTATAATAAAAGCATTTTCAAATTTAGAGTGTTTGAAACTATGTGTCCTTTCTGCAAATAGGTATTATTGTTAAAATATTACCCAAACTTAGAAGCTTAAAAGAGCTCCCACTAGTTGCGTCACAGCTTTCGAGGGTTGAGGTCACGGCACAGGTTAATTGGTCCTCTGCAGAGTCTGTGGTCTAAGTTGGGCCAGCTGTTTCCCAGACTGCCGTCTCAGGTTAGACCGAGGAAGGCTTCATTTCATCACTCCTGTGGTGTTCACAGCCTTCATTTCCGTGTGGACTGTTGGACCGAGGGCCTTAGACTCAAGGTGGTTGTTGGTGAGAAGCCACCCTTTATCGCTGGTCTTCTCATGACGGCCACAGCAAGGGAGAGTCTCAGAAAGATGGGCCTTGTAATCTGTATAACATAGTGAATTGTATCCGGTCTTCTTTTTCTTATTCTGTTGTTAGAAACAAGATGAAGATTCCACCCATAGTCTTAAGTTTTCACAGCTTAATAGGGCACAATGATAAAAATGGAAAAATGACAAAATCAGGGTCAGTCTTGGGGGATACCAAGACCAACCTAACAGTCCACATAGTGTTGTACATCGTACTTGGAGGGGAAAGGCTCTGGGATTAGTTGTCATCTGAAGTGCCACTATTGGTCTCCCCATCTGGAGAAGAGGAAGGTGTAGGCACTTGAAGACACATGAAAACAAATTTGTCTAGTGAATGAATGGACTGTCTGGAGCATTAGCCTCCCAGCCTGGAGATCAGAAGGACGTGGTGCCTGGCTACCACTGCTAACTGCTCAGAAAGTGACACATTTCATGTTCCTGAATAGGAGGGAAACGCGGAATAAAATTCAAATTTTTTAAAGACCAGATTTATGGTTGGATAGAGATGAAACTCCCAAGATGATGGCATTCCTTCGTCCTTCAGATCGGACAGAGAACTAGCCCCTGTGGCTCAAGTTGCAACCAAACTGGTCTATAAGGAAAAAAAAAAACACTATTGAGGGTGCGCCCCATAGGATTATCAATCACTTCAGATCAAATGTTGCCTTTACGGAAGGACAACCTTCAGAAAGGTTAGGAAAGATCACAAGTGAGAAACTGGGAGGAAGTGGTTAAGGAATAGTGCATTGTGGGAATCATGCTATCAATTTCATTAAACAGTTCTCAAATCCTGGGTGGAAGGAGATAAACTGTGTAAGATATGAAAATAAAAATATATAATTTAGCAAGGGGTCACAAGTGTGGGAGAAGGAGGGAAGGAGAAAAGAGTTGATACCAAGGGCTCAAATGGTAAATGTTTAGGAAATAAATAACGGCAAATTTGCAAATATGCTTGTGGCAATTGGTATGTGAATATATATACAAGCTGTAAGACACCCTCCCTTAAGATGATATTTAAAAAACTTTAAAAAATGTTGAATAGAAAATTGATTTCTATAAACCATCAGGTTCAAAGAAGGCAGTTAAAAAATGAGAAATATTGCAAAAGAATAGAGAGCATGTCCCTACAACTCAAGAACTCACCGCCTTCAAGTCAGTGATCCTTTAAGGCAGGATCAAACTGCCCCTGTGGATTTCTGAGACTATCTTTCCCCGGAGGGGGAGGAGCTTATGAGTTTGAACTTCTGCCTGTGTGCTTAGCAGCTCAGCATGTAACCACTGTGCCACCAGGCCTCCCTCCCTCGCCCAGCTCATGGTCTCCAGTGATTCCTAACTTTTTCTTGGATAGTATTTGCTTTCATTCTTGATTGCAGTCATCTGCAGTTCCTTCAGATGCCCTAGGCTTCCCTAGCAGAACAGAAAATGCGGTATTCAGAACAATATGCGTTGGGGTTTTTTCCTGCGACTTTAGTGTGATCTGTGCAAGTCTAAGGACCCTGAAACAGTTTATAATCAATTCTTGGGGTGTCTTCCATTTTTTTATTTTTTGACATGTGTCTGTCATACTCCTAGCATTTCCAGAAAGAAATGTCAGGTTTAACAAGTGACAAAAGCAGATTTAACTGGTGTCAGTTGAGAACAAAAGTGTCTGGGGTTGACTGTGAAAAGTGTTCACTCAGCCTCACTGCTACTGGATGTCCCAGAGTGTTTACTCTCCTTCAGAATGTTCCCTGTCTACTTGATCAAAAGGTGTTTTTGTCCAGAGCCAGTCAGATGTCAGCCAACATGGTAATAGTCCAGAACGGTTTATTCAGCTGAGTCTGTTCACTTCAAGGGAAACTAAGTGACTCAATTTGTTCGATGAGGTGATTTGGTAATCATCTTTACATGTGTTACCTTTGGTGGACTATGAACCCAATAAATATTTGATTAATTTATGTTTGCTGATTGGAGATTTCACACACACACACACACACACACACACACACACACACACACACACACACACACCTTTAAAATTTGTGGAAACGGAATTGAAAGACAATGGTATTTTCCCATTCACAAGCTGAAGCCCTCCCCAACCCACCATATGCATACAGCCCACTTTGTAGGTTAACACGCCCCATGTGAACACCAGAGGGCACTGCTGGATAAGCACAACATTACAGTCTGGGAAGGATTAACTTTTGAAATTTTATTTTCAATTGGTAGGAAATAGCATAAAGAAAAATAAAAGTTTTATGTGCTCACACCCCTTTTTTTTGGGGGGGGCAGATTGACTCTAAATTTATACTGTTGATGTTAAATAGGGGATTTGATTCATGCTTTGTTGAAAATGGGAATTGTTATTTTTCATATGAAAGCTACTTGGGAAGTGCTTTGCTTCAAGATGAGGTGAGTCCTTCTTGTTCAGTGCTGTCGAGCCCGCTCTGATTCCCAGTGCCCCTGTGCATAGGGGAGCAGAGCGCAGCCCGGCCCTCTGCATTCTCACAGTGAGGGTTGCGTTTGAGCCTGTCGGTACTGCCACTGGGTCAGTCTTTGAGTGTCTTTCTCTTTGATTCCCTACCTCTCAGGATGCTCTTCTGCAGGACTGAACTCTCCTGAGAACATACCCAAAGTCCATGAGATGAAGTCTCCCCATTCTCCTTTTTAAAGAGTGTCCTGGTTGTACTTATTCCAAGAAATGTGTTTACTCTCAGGGCAGTCCATCGTATATTCAGTATTCTCGCCAAGAGCATCATTCAAATGCATTGATTCTTCAGTCATCTTCTGTACTCTTTGTTCAATTTCACATGCATAGGATGCAATTAAAATATGCACCTCAGTCCTTGAATTCATATCCACATGAAATTATTTCAATTTTTCTTTGCAAAAGCCTGAATTATTCAATTAATTTCAGGACCAGCTCATGCAATAAGAAATCCCAGCTGGAACACATGTACTGACTAAACAAATGCTGTTGGTAAGAGACATAGATTGCTGCAACCATATATTGGCACATACCCTATTCCTTAAAAAGGACCCCTTCTGGCCCCATTGAATAAGCATTGGACTTCGAACCTCAAGGTGGGCAAGTCTGCCATCCGCTCCACTAGCCAGTCCTTGGGAGAAAGGCGAGGCTGCCTGTGTCAGGAAATGATTGACAAAGCCTTGGAGATCCGTACCAGCAATACCAGATTTGTATTGCTGTGAAATGGAATTGACTCAATGCAAGTTTTTAGTTTATTCCATCAAAGGAGGCCCCTTGACGTTAGGTTAGGAAAGGGTGATTGATTTCCCTTTGGTGCTGAACTTCCACGATGTATTTGACGAACAGCTCCCCTATCTGCTGCCCCTTCTTGTCTGGGATGGCTCAGTGGGACATTGGGCAATCTCTTTTTGGGGGGCGGTGGGCATCACTGCCCCCTGGTGGGAGTAGAAGCCCAGCCTTGCTCCTGGGGAGCTGCTGCTGGATATGAACCGCCAACCCTATGGGCCGCAGTCCCGCACACAAGCACTAAGACATTGGGCAATCTTAGTCCATTAGCTTCAGATTAATTTTGCTTCCCTGAGCTGGACCTCTAGAAAAACTTATTCCTAAACTTCATAGAGTTCCTGAAAGAACGTGAGTCCAAAGGCACTTTGGAATTCCTATCTAGGACAGTAATCTCTCAAAAATTCACATAATCTGGGTTTTGTTTTTTTTCCCAGAAAGCCTTTACATTTTTCTAAGCCTGAGACCAAATAATCTAACCCAAATGTCACCATGCTTCAGGTTCTCTCAGTTCTGAATTCCTGTTCTGAGGATTCCCTTCATTTCTGACCTGAATTCCTCTCTGGGGTAATTTCTCTCCCCCCACCCCAACATTGCTGCCCCCAGTGAGGACCTTTTGACTATACTGCAGTGACTCTAACCAGTTTATAGTTCAATTCAGAAATGCTCTATCTGCCATATGTTAGTGGAGCGGTTTCCATGGCTGATTAATGTGCTATTCTCAGAGCAAATCACAGTACCTTTCTGGATGATAAGTGTTCTGTTTCTCACCACCCCCACTCCCCCAGCGTCTGCACGATCTTTGACCCAGACCTGCTTGTGCTCACTAAGGAAAGAAGATGGGAAAATCACGTCTGTTGGGTGGATGTGCTATCATAAACGTTTAGATGATTCTGAGAGGTTTCCCCAAACTGATTCAAACATAGTTACATCAAGATGGACATTTCTTAAGTTTTAAGAGGTATTTAATTAAAGTTCACCTCATTCGTGTATTGACTGAGTTTCTTCTATGTGTCTTAAAACAACAACAAAACCAGCACACTTGACTGCCATCGAGTCAATTCGGACTCATAGTGACCCTGTGTGCATGGATACTATCTGTGCTAGGGACACAAATATGAATAAGGCATAGCCCCTGCCCTCCAGGAACTCTGACCACCAGTAAATTTCTGTAGCCCAAGCTCTAAAGCTATCTCGCCAAAGTGATTACTCATCCCACAGTTCATGGATTTTATCGGATTTATGCAGTTTATTGAAGGGTAAAGACGTTCAGCAACTTCTGGTCCATTAAAGTTTTCCAGCAGTTAATCTGTGTGTTAACTATCCAAAAGTATTAACATTGGATATGATGCAAGAAAATGCTGGCATCACAATGAACTTCTGAATGAGTTTATTGAATAAAGAGAAAAATCTATGCATAAGAAATAATTTGAGATCATTACAGGTACTGTTACATTTAAAGACTAAATTATTGTTGGGTCGAACTTTTCATCACCACGAGTTCCCATAAACTTTATCTCACAGCAAGGCTGATGTTACTGTTATTATTTACTTATATTATTATCCTCATCTAATAGATGGCAAAATCAGGACACCAAATAGTTATATAGTATAAGTAGCAAGTGAGGGGGTAGAAGTGAGGATCAGAACTGGTTCTCCTGACACCTATCTGCTCTCCTTTTCAAAATAGCATGCAATCTCTTGCATAGTACAGAGAAACACACACTATACCTCGTATACCTCATACACCTATGAGTGCACTTTCAGATCACCACCACAAGGCAAATATTTTCAATAAAGTGAGTCCCATTTTTTGTTTCCCTTTACATATAAAAATTGTATTTGCATTGTACTGTAGTCTACAAAACATGCAATAGCATTATATAAAAGTTTTCTATTGTGACAATTTTTCTATTGTGAAGTTTTCATTGTGACAATTACCAAAATGTGACCCTAAGGCACAAAGTGAGAACATGCTCTTGGAAAATTAGGCCCTGGTATGACTGGCTTGATGCAAGGTTGCCACATAGCTTCAATTTGTGTAAAAAAAAAAAACTCAACAGATGCAAAGAATAATAAAGTACAATAATGCAAAGTGTGTCTGTTTGCCCAAGTGCCTTTGGGATAGAAAAACCCAACCCAACCCAAACGCACACTCTTTGTCCCTGGAAGGATAGCAGAAGCAATCGAGGGATCTTGAGCAATTGTACCTTCCATATTCTCAAACAAAATGTCAAACCATTTGTGAGTGACTAAGAAATCGGTGTCTATAGGCAGTATATTTGCAAGGCTGAACTCCAAAAAGACATACACATTTATGTTCATGTTTTCTATGCAGGCAGAACCAAAACAATATTTAATTTGAAATGAGAAAGAATTCAAAAAGTTTCCCCATTTTTGACAGCTAAATTTATGCTATCACAAGAAATAGATTCAGAGAACTTTTCAATCATCATGTCATCACAGGGAAGGGTCTTGCAACTCAAGTATCCCCCAAATCTTCTTAAAATTGCTTAAATCTGACAATTACTTTTGTAGCACCTCCTGTGGGTAAGTCACAGTGCTAGAATTATGGGGAATATAAATACAAACATTTATTATATTCAAGACATACAACGAGTGACATTCTTTTTTAAAAATCATTTTATTGTGGACCCATACATCGCTTATTCCAATACATACATACATATACTGTGCCAAGCCCCTTCACCTGCCTGCTGCCGTCATCCTCCAAATCTATGCTTTTCCACTTGAGCCCTTCATATCAGCTTCTCATCCCTTCCCCTCCCCACTCTCCTGAGTGACATCCTTTTCTACATGACTTTACCTTAATACACACTCTTTTGTGGACTAATACGTTTGTGTACCACACATTGAATAGCATGTGCTAGATCTCAGGGGAGAAGTGTCGAGAGCCTGAATCGCAGCAGGAGCCCAGGCATCCACGATGGGCTAGGTTATGATACAATAACAACCAGTAACTTCTAGCAAATGCTTGTTTCTTGCTCACATTACATATCCATTGCACATCAACTGAGGTTCCTTTGTGTGATGGTTAAGATGGTATGTAAATGTGAATGGGCCATGAGTCTCAGTGGTTTGGTAGTTATCATGCAGTCTGGGAGTGATACAATGTTGTGTGCGCCTCCTATGATGAGATCTGATCATGCAACCACCTCCATATGAAATCACCTACAAGCAGCCAGTCTCTTGAAAGGATGTTTCCTCTTGATGGGACCTGTATCCAATATACGTGGCCCCAAATGCTATAGATGGATCCAATCAATGTAGGTGGATCCAATATTGCTCCCTGTAGTTCTTGCAGCTGGCTTATTGATCATCCTGTCCTGGCTTATTTAGCCCCTTGTTCTTGGGACTTGAGTCATTTTGCCTGCCATTCATTAGCTTCCATAGCCTGTGAGCTAGCAGTCTGTAATCTTTATCTATCTATCTATCTATCTATCTATCTATCTATCTGTCTGTCTGTCTGTCTGTCTGTCTGTCTGTCTGTCTATCTATCTATCTATCATCTATCATCTATCTATCCATCCATATGCCTAAATGTCACTGATTTTTTCTTCTCTAGCAAATCCAGCTAAGACATTCTAGGAACCCCATTGACAGAGAAACCACTGTCTGCAGACCACACTACTGTTTGTACTATTAGTTGGTGAAAGAGAATGCTGTAGTGCTTTACACTGTAACTGTTTCATTGAGAAGAAAAGATATAATTCCTGTTCACATTTCCTTGGTCAAAATCAACTGCATGACTGGTCATGATCAACTTCAAGAAGCAGAGAAGTCTATCTAATGCCTTAGTTAGAGAATAGAAAAACATTGAAAGAACAGTATTCCCTGATAAAGGAACAGAAAGGAGGGGCAGCATGAGGTTCCAATTAGCAATTGATTTGCTGTGAATAACACAGAGGTGGCCATCAACTTCCAAGGGAACTTCAGAAAGTTCATGGAGAAATGTAATTGCTTATAAAACAGACTTTTCCCACAAATGTTTTGAATCCTCCTTTACATCATGTGTTGCTAATATAGATGAGCTTCCAGTTGCCATGGGAATACAGTGATAGGACATTGCAGGAAAGATCTGGGGTAACACACCACCAGAGTCTCTCATATTTGGGGCATATTATCAGGAGAGTCCAGTGCCTGGAATATGTGGTGAGGCGGGAGGTCAGTAACCCAGAGGAGGACTGTCCAGGAGATGGATGGCATGCGTCAGATGCAGTGGTGATTGCCAGCATGGGGCCCGAGCAGGCGGTGTTGCGTCCTTCGCTTGTGCACTGGGTCCCTGTGAGTTGGAACTGAGCTGATGGTGCCAGAGAGCTGCAGTG
Organism: Nesogale talazaci; assembly: GCA_004026705.1. NCBI lineage: Eukaryota > Metazoa > Chordata > Mammalia > Afrosoricida > Tenrecidae > Nesogale > Nesogale talazaci. Next base: position 38,517 of record PVJH01010914.1, read on the forward strand.
GCGTCAGCACGGTCCTCTAGGGAGCCTGGATACTCAGATTCTTCTCCCGTGCCTGGTTTGCCTCTGGGGTTCGTATCTTATCCTAGGAGGCAGCCAGGTTGTGGCTCAGGAACCTAGCGTCCCTGTATATTTTACTGTCTCTTCCCACGCACAGAGCAACCTATCACACAGACTGTGGTTGCGGCTCTTCTTTAAGAATGGAATGAACAGTCTATGTGTCTGGGGCACCGAAGGTTTAATCAATCTTGAACATATATTTCCAACGGAAGTTGATTCTGGATGGGTCAAGGGGGCATGGGTTAAGAGAGACATAGTGACTTCTTTTCTGGAGTTAATAGTTATCTGTGGAGAATCATAAACTTAGAGTATTTATGTTGCTGTAGCAGGAGTGGAGAGTCTTTTCACTACCAAAGTCCATTTGGATATTTATGACATCATTTGTGGGCCATATTGGTTACACACTTAATTAACTAGACCCTAACGTGATGGCTGGAATTGCTCCTCTTTGGTGATGCATGACGTATTAGCTGGTATGGGTGATTTGGGGAGGCCGTATGGGTGATTTGAGGACCAGACATGGCCCAATCCTGCCCTATAGGAGTTTCAAGGTACGCTGACACAGACTTCATACACAGATGTTTTGAGGACGAGGTGGACGTCATTCGTGTGGGTTTCCTTGCCGTTCCTGACGACATCACCTGAAGTGAGCTGCTCCTTGCAGGACCGTTGGTTAGGTGTCCACAGAAGCCAGTATTGTGTCTTCCTAGTCCCTGACAGAGCTTTCAGATCAGAGCTTCTCCTGGTTGTTTCCTCTGGACACTTGGAAAAGAATTAGTTTTATGCCTGAACTCCTCAGGCCAGTGGTGGGTGGGGGAAAACTTTTACGCTATCTTCCAGTCTTTCTGTTTATACATGCCTTCCTAGCTAACCGTTTATTTCTGCCATTTCTACCACAGTCTGTGCAGTGATCCCACGGGCCTACAGTCTCTTGAGGCTTTCCCTGAGCTGCAGGCAGCTGTGGGGGATGGGGTGGAACTGCTGGACATGGATTCCCCTCACATTCCTCCAACCCTAACTGGAGGGTCTGTTATCGCTGTCCTCCACATGGTCAGTGAGTGGTTAAGGGTCTAACTCTTTGCTTTTGTTCTCCCATCTCTCTAGTTGTGTCTGGGTTTAGCTTGTTCCTAGAGGTGGAGAAAAGTGACTCTTGTCACTTCCAATCTAGTTTCTTTCCCAATATACTGTTTTTGCAAAGTTTTCAAATTTTGAAATTCTGAAGCCAAGAATTTGCCTCCTTTGTTCTGCGGCATAATCCTCTTCCTGAGGCAGTGTGCCAAGAAAGCCGGTATGGGAAAAAGTTCACAGGTAATAAAAATGTCTGAGAAGAGAAATCATCAGTTAATATATCAAAATATTATCCTGTTATATTTGCAAACAGAAGGTGTTAATGATCATTAACAAGTATATTTATACTCACAAAACGATTTCATTTTCTTAGCGTATATCTTGTCTACCAAACTGCACCATACTGATTGCTATACAGTATTTGGTACCTACTAGGGATTCAATACATGTTGTATTTTATTATCTTAAGATGTTTCCAAATGGGCTGCTCTCAACCTAATCCTCTTGCTGCTACCCCAGGGCAGGGGAGGAAGTCGTTGCCTGCTTCTCCGTCAACCCCAGCCTAGTTTCCCGGAGTCACAAGACAGATCTCGTTCTATGCTATGAGCTCTTGTAAACATATTTATGCTGTGCTTATGTGTGAGATGTGATACATTTTATGGCTTGCCTTAGTAGTTTTGAAAAATCAAAACAAAGAATCTACCCGATATACACATTCTTTCCTACTTCAAACATGTGCGTTCATTTATCAAGCATTTTTAGGGGGAAAAGAGACACAGAAGCATTACTCAAATGAACAATTCTACTTAGAAGTTGTAATTCCCCACTAATAAATTGAAAATTATGGTAATTATGCTTCTGTTACTGACCATGGATGGGATTTTTCTTGTTCTAAAGAAATAAGTGGAAATGTATTTACCTATTTTTTCCACACCAAATATGATTATTAGAAAATTTGGTTCTTGTGAATATTATTGTGTAAATAGATTTTTCCTTAGTTGTATGCGCTCAGCTATAAATGACTTATTATAATGTATCCATTTTGGGGCCTCAAATTTCCACTTCTATCTGAAGGAAAACTGATGGCATAATGGTTAAATTGTTCAGCTGCTAACCCAAAGGTTGGTGGTTTGAACCCACCAGCCATACCACGGGGAAAAACGTGGCCGTGTGACACCATGAGTATTATAGCCTTGGAAACCACAGGGGGCCCTTCTACTCAATCCTACAGGGTATGTGGTTGCAATCAGTTATGTAGCAGTGAGTTTCATTTTTATTTATTCATCTTAATAAAATATTACAGAGAGTATCTGAGAGTCCTTTTAGTTTTAAAGTTGGTAACAATGTGGCAGTATAGATTCCAACTTTTCATCATCATTCTCTTCCCTATCGTGCTATTTTCTAGAAAGTCCTTCCAGACATGTACTTTCATAACCCACCATTAGAAAGGTGTCCCATTGACTCGTTAGGACTCAAGAGATTTTGAGGCAGAGCTGGGATTTCAGACCCTCCAGGTCACCTGGCAGAGGTATGTGTTCTCCCTGAACCTCAGTTTCTTGTCCTTTAAATGAGGTACAAAATATGCCCTCCCAGGGTTATGCTTGCTCACATAATGAAGTATTATGGTGGGGATAAATGAAGTCTGGCTCACAAGAAGCTACCAGGGTTCTTTCCCTTTTGCTGTCTCCAAGTGCTTCTCACTAATGTGCAAGTTGCCACCTTAAGTGGGAATATATAAATGTACCAGAACGAGACCTTCAAGGAAGGAGACCCAGTTGGACATTGAAAATAGGAAGATAGTTTGGGGAAAAGAGATGGGAAGACATCAAAGGTAAACTTTACCTTATGAATATTTCAGTAGTTTTAGGACTGTTGGGATTGTGACTATTAGTGCTTCTGCTGCTGATATGATTATAATTTTTTAGTCTCACACTGGGGAATCCTTTGAACTTGCAGAAATTGCACAGAAAGAAGACAACCACCAGCTGTGTATTTGGAGGCTTATGTCAAATAAGGGACATTTCTACTGCAAGGAAGCTGTACTGGGACAATTCACTGGGATTAAGAACAACGATGTTAATTCAGTTCTGTAATATAAAGGTCAATTCAAAATATCTCTCTATGAGAGAAGCTGTGACGTGTAGATTACGATGGAAATTGTGATTTGGAAGATTCTATGGGAAAAATATTGAAGGATGTAAGATGTATCAAAAGAATATGGAAAGAATATACAGAGTCAGTGTACAAAAAGAACTAGCTGACCTTCAACAATTACAAGAGGTAGGATAAGAACAAGAACTCAAGGTTCACTTGAACTTGGTGGTTCAAGGTTCAGTGACATGTTAGGAAGTCCAAGCTGCACTGAGAACAGCAGTTAAAACAGGACTACAGGAATTGACAGAATACCAATGTTTCAACTAGCTGATGAAGCATTGGAAGTACTCACTCATCTATTTCAAGAAATTTGGAAGACAGCTACCTCATCATCTGAATGGAACAAATGCGTATTTGTACCATTCCAAAGAAAGGTGAGCCAATACAAAGCTCAAATTATAGAACAACTTCATTGAGATCACATACAAATAAATTTTTGCTGAAGATCATCTAACAATAGTTTCAGTAATTGACAGGGAGCTGCCAGAGATTCAGGCTGGATTCAGAAGAGGACTTGAAACAAAGGATTTCATTGCTGATGTCAGATGGATCTTGACTGAAAGCAGAGAATACCAGTAAGATGGTTACTTATGTTTTATTGATTATGCTAAGGCATACAACTGAATCATAGCACACTAAAACCAAGAAGAATGGGAATCCCAGAACACTTGTGTGCTGCTGAGAAAACTATACATTGATCTAGAGTAGGGATCCTCAAACTTTTTAAACAGGGGACCAGTTCACTGTCCCTCAGACCGTTGGAGGGCCAGACTATAGTTTAAAAAAAAACCAAGCAAACAACTATGAACAAATGGGATGAGTCAGCTGCTAAGCAGGACAGCAGCAGTGACAAAAACCCCCTGTGGGCTGGATAAATGTACTTGGTGGGCCACATGTGGCCCACGGGCTGGCTGTAGTTTGAGGACCCCTGATCTAGAGGGAGTTGTATAAACAGAACAAGAGAGTGCTACATGGTTCAGACTTATTCAATCTGTCATGTGGCACAAATAATCAGAGAATAATCAGAGAAGCTGGATTACATGAGAAGAATGCAGCATCAGAATTGGAAACAGGCTTTGATATGCAAAAGATACAACATTGGTTGCTGAATGCCAAAAGAACTGGAGACATTTGTTGAACCAATATGGACATTGTTGTAAATGGAGAAAAGATTGAAATTGCCAACAGTTTTTAATTGCTTCAATCCATATTCAATTCTCATGATAGCAACAGTCAAGAGATCAAAGTACACCATGCATTGGGTAAATCTGCTGCACAAGACCTCTTTAAGGTATTGAAAAGCAATGAGGTTACTTTGAGAACTAGGTGGCACCTGATCCAACTCATGGTATTTTCAGTCACTTTGTCTGCAGGTGAAAGTTGGACAATGAATAAGGAAGACCAAGAAATATCGATGCATTCTCTTAAGGATCTTTTTATTTCTGTTATTTTATTATTAAGCTTCAGATTTTCTATGTGCATTTTATTGAATTTTCTTTTTGCTAAATTCCTTGTTTTGTTCTTCTATTGTGTTTCCAAATTCCTCTAAATTTTTTAAACACGTTTTCCTTCATTCCATTGGAAAAAAAAAACAATAGTTTTTTTGGATATATTTGTTGAGAATTTCATGGTAATAAGTGCCTGAAATATTAGGTTTCTCTTTCACTGGTGAGTAAAGAAGAAACATCCACTGCCCTGCAGATTCATAGACATCCATATCTTTCACAATTCCTTCCAAAAATTTCTTTTTGCCTTTCTGTTCATCAGTTCTAAGTGATGCAAACATGTTCTGGGAGGCGACTGAAAAGAGCCTACTGATGACTTGTCTGGGTCTCTGCTGCCCTTCCTACTTCCCCTCACCACCACCACCATCCCCAGCACCCCAACCATGGCATAGATTTGAAGAAACTGGATGGTTGGATGACACTGGAGGATCTCTGGTTTGGGGTATTCCACCCATGTCTTTTACTACTCCAGGGCTGTTGTTGAGGCTGCTGCTGTTCCCCCCTCCACACCCCTGATGCCTGGATGCTCATTCTAGCACCAGTCTTCAAAGTGGCACTGGCTTGCAGGAAGAATTGACAGTGGACCACTGCATACTTAGCTTGTAGCGTGCTCTTTACTAAGCGCCCAAGACAAATGCAGTGCCAGCCTACCGAAGGTGGGCATGTCTGTTCCTCTGGAGTAATTTTGAATAGTACAAGATTCCTATAATATTTGTTTTTTGATAGTTATAGACTATCCTTGCAAACCTATCTAAGCTTATCGATCATTTCAAAAGTAGATCTTTGATCACCTTCACCTATGGTTGAGATTCATCTTAGACTGAATATCTTCTTAGAAAAAGTAGGCACTTCATCAAGAGTTCCAGCTTATTGGAAAGAAGGCGCACAAAATCTTCTATTACCAGAGAGTTATAGCATACCTTGTTGCCATCATTTGCTGTTGCTATTGTTAAGTGCTGTTCAGTTCATTCTGACTCATAGTGACCCTGTGAACGAGAGAATGAGACACACAGACATAGCCCTGGACCATGCTCACAATTGTTCTTGTGTTTGAGCCAATCATTGCAACCACTGTGTCAGCCCATCTCGTTGATGGTCTTACTGTTTTTTTGTTGGCCTTCCACTTTACCAAGTCTGATGTCCTTCTCCAGGGACTGGTGTCTCCTGATAATATGCCCATAGTATGTCAGATGAAGTCTCCCCATCCTTGCTTCTAAGGAGCAGGCTGGCTTCCCAGATGAATTTGTTTGTAGTTTTGACAGTCCATGGTGCTTTCCTTTTTTGTTTGTTTGTTTTGTTGTTGTTGTTTTATTGGCATCACTGCCCTCTGGTGGGAGTGGGAGGCCTAGCCTTGCTCCTGGAGAGCTGCTGCTGGACTTGAACTGCCAAGCCAGTGGGCTGCAGCCCCGCACTCAACCACTACACTACCAGGGCTCAGTCCACATGGTACTTTCAACATTCTTTGCCAATACCATAATTCAGATGCATCTACTTTTATTATTTGGCACTGTTCAGTGCTATCTATAAAATTTTAGCAATTAATTCCTCTGAAATCAACAGCCTCTTGCTTTGTTGTAGTCTGTTCTGAATCTGGAAGCTCTGCCGAATCCTATTCATTTTGGGTGACCCTCTTGGTATTTAAAATATAATGACATAGCTTCCAGCATCACAGCAACACACAAGCCACCACGGTAAAACAAGCTGATAGACAGATGGTGGTATTGTGTATGCTTTAAGCAAAATACTAAAAGCACTTTTGAAATGTTTTATTGTGAATAGGGTAAAGGTTTCCAAAGCAGAATATGTTTCCACTCAACAATTCATAATATTTTGCTTTATATCATTGATTGTAAACCCTGCAATATAACATCTCTTATCCACTTTCTCCATGTTTTCTGATTCTGTTCCTCTGTCTTCTCTAATCTTTCTGATATGTGTCATTTGGTAACTATTGCCCTATGAATCTCAAGTGGTTGATTATTCTAAGGTGTGCATATCTCCCGTGTTATTTTTTTCCCTTATAGACCTGTCTATTGTTTGGCAAAAAATTGGGCCATCAGTGTGAATCTATTTCTAGACCTGAAGGTGCTTATTCTTGGGGACTCCTCAAGTGTCTACTGATCTTCTGAACCTGGTCTTTTTATTTTCTATGATTTTGAGTTTTGTTCTTTACTTTTCTCCCATACTACTCAGGACTTTATGATATGATCTCTTTCAGAATAATTAGCAGCAGTGAAGTACCAGCTGGTTCTCCTGGTCTCAGGATCATGGAGACTGATGTGTATGTGACCCACTAGTCCATGGGAATAATTATTTCTATGAGTCTTTAACTTTCATCACTTTCCTCCCCATTCAGATTAGAAACTACCAATAGTTGTATAGTGGGTATGAGATTTTAAGATCCCATTTGCTGCTCACCAAAGTAGGACATAGAACATTGTTTTTGTAGACTTTGCTATGCCAATTGATCTTGCTGTCTCCCAAGACTATATTCCTGAGGTCCCAGTCCCAATGACTCAGTCCTGCAATGTGCTTGATAATGTCTAAGCCATTTTCATAACTTTGCCCCCAGGTGATCCACCACATTCATAAAGATAATTGTGGCAATACACTCTGTCAAACATATATAGTATAAGGTTATAGCATATAATATAGAGTATCTATTTGTGTTAGTTTGAGTTGACTAGAGAAACAAATGCATGGACATGCATATGTGTATAAGAAAGAGCTTTATAGGGGATGAGTCCTGGTGGCATAGTGGTTGAGTGTGGGGCTGCCACCCATTGGGTTGGCGGTTCAAATCCAGCAGCAGCTCTCCAGGAGCATGGCTGGGCCACCCACTCCCACCAGAGGGCAGTGAGGCCCCCCAAAAAAGAAAGAGCTTTATATAAAAGAGTAATTGTATATTAAGAAAACATCTCCGTCTAGTCCAGATCAAGTCCATAAGTCTGATATTAGCCCATATGCCCAATACTAATCTATAAAGCCCTCTTCAGGCTTATGCAATGCATGCAGTGATGCTGAATGTAGGAAGATCACAGGCCAGTGGTCCTGGTCTCAGGTGAAAAGTTTTGTGTGTGCAGGGGTGATAGAAGCATGCCAGTACTGGCGTGGGTCCATGTAGCTCCTCCAGCTCCGGGGTTCTGGCTCTATCAGCATAGGTCCTTGTACATGTTTCACACAGAGAGTGTCTGTGTCTCACCTCCAGTGATTGATTGACCGGTTGAATACCACCGCATCTTCAAGTTGACATGGAACTAAGTAACTACAATGTGTATACACGTTAGCCTGTTTTTCCCACTCCTTTCTACTACCTCTGGTAAGCATTAAAGAATATTGCTTTTAGTATGAAAATCTTTTCTTGACTTTTTTATAAGTGGTTTCACACAACTTTTGTCCTTTCTCAATCAATTGGTTTTACACAGCACAATATCTTCCAGGTTCATCTGTGTTATGAGGTGTATTGCATTCTCGCTGGGTAGTAAGCTTAGAGATCAGAAGGGTAGATGTGTCTTACTTTGTTCATCTTGTTTAGCAGTGCTTTGCTCATCTGGGATCTCTTTTCTTTCCATATAAAGTTGATGATTAGTTTTTCCATTGAGCCAATTCTTACTCATAAGGACTCTACATGGCAAACGGTCCCTGTGGGATTCCAGGCTGTAAATGTGTACCGGAGTAGAGAGCCTGGTTTTTCTGACACGGAGCTGTTGCTGCATCCCCACCGCTGACCTTGGGGTCACAGCACCCACAATGTGCTAATAGCAACAGAGTTCCTATGGAAGACATCAGGATGTGCTTTCTCTGCGAGATTGCGTTGCTCTGCTTTTTAGACTGCTCTAGGACATCTACCATTTATAACTTCTTTCCAGAAAAAAATCATTTTTCAAGGTTAACTAAAAACAGGAAACGTTGAGATACTGCGTTCAAAGTGTATTAAGCCATTTTAAATTTGAACACATTCTATAAACATGGAAATGGGATGAGGTTTGCTGGGAAAGACTTCATAGAGGGGATGATTTCTAACTGCATCTTGGTACCTGGCTAGGTAAAGAGTTCGCTCTCTTCACAATTGTTTTTTTCCCCTCTCTTCTGTCCTTAGAGGGCAGGAGGGGTGTAGTGCATGGGTGGTGTATTAATTATATATTTCTATGTAACAAATCGTACCAAAAGAGCTGATTAAAAAAAAGTCTTTATTATTTCATTATTGGTATGGTTTAGGAATTTAAGAACACCTTAGATGGTGAGTGGTGGTTCAAGATTTCTCATGAGATTGCTGTTAAGATATTGGTGGCACCTGCTGTCATCTGAAGGCTTGACTGGGGATGAAGGATACGCTTTTAAGAAGGTTTACTCACATGACTCTTGACAGGAGCCTTCAGTTGCTGGCTGGTAGAAAATAGAACACAATTCCACAATCTTAACACTCCCTGCTGGCATGTTCTAATCATATAGAAGCTGCCTTTATGAAGAGCTCATGATCTTATAGAGAGATCCAGGAGGAATATCCAATGCCTTTTATGGCCTTATGTGAGTTTGGTTTGTTTTTTATGACCTAATATTGGAAATCACACACGAACATTGTGTTTTGCTTATTGAGAATAAACCCAGTCTACAATCAAAGAGAAGGAAATTAGAGTCTACCTTTGAAACGAAGAGGTGAGAAGATGTGTGGGCATTCTTTAAAATAACCACAAATGAGATAGCTTGTGGTGGGGGAAAGCCCTTCTAATTTTTAGTTAGAGAAGACTGCATGAGTCAGCTTATGAAATAACATGGCTTGTTGTAGAAAATTGTCAGTCATTTAGCATGCGTGGCTTTGGGAGACTATAGGTAGCCCAGGTGGCATAGTAGTCACTCATTGGACTGCTAACCTAACCTCAAGGTCAGCAGTTCAAAACCACCAGTTGCTCTGAGGGAGAAATATGAAGCTTTCTACTCTCATAAAGAGTTATAGTCTGGGGAGCGCATAGGGGGCAGTTCCACTCTGTTTATAGAGTCTCTGAATCAAAATAGACTCGATGGCACTGAGGTGAGGGTGAAAATGATGGAAAGTCGGAAGATATAATGAGGAAAATGTCGAAAACATAATGCAGTCCACATCTGTATTATTTAATTATCTAGTAGCTTCACTAACCGAGGTAAAAAGAAATAGGCAAAATTAATGTTAGCATATTTTATTGGGTCCAATATATTTATATATAGAGTAATTTATTTATTTATTTAATGTGTGTGTGTGTGTGTGTGTGTGTGTGAGAGAGAGAGAGAGAGAGAGAGAGAGAGAGAGAGAGAGAGTTCTTGACACTTGGGTAAGTGTTGGACTGCCGATTGTAAAACTAGTGGTTCAAACCCATCCGAGAAAGAATGAGGTAAATGGGGAAAGATTCACAGCCTCAGAAAGCCTATAGAGGGTTACAATAAGTGTGTGTGTGTGTGTGTGTGTGTGTGTGTGTGGACAGAGAGAGAGAGAGAGAGAGAGAGAGAGAGAGAGAGAGAGAGAGAGAGAGAGAGAGAGAGAGAGAGAGAGAGATCAGAAGTGATGGTTTTCTGTCCTGGAATGTGACGCTTCACTTCAGATATCCCTTCACCTTGATAACTTGGATACTGACAGTGAGGTATGTTTGACCACGTTCTTTTCATTCACACAGGTGATTCTTTTTTGGGGGGAGGGCATCACTGCCCAGCCTTGCTCCTGAAGAGCTGCTGCTGGATTTGAACCGCCAAGCCAGTGGACCGCAGTCCCGCACTCAACCACTACGCTACTAGGGCTCAGCCCCCACAGCGGTGATTCTTAATGCAAAGGCTGTAGAGAAGGGCCAGACTGATAATATGCAAAGTGCAGCAAACCCAGGGAAAATGCATCTGCCTGGCCAAAGAGAACAACTCCTACTCAGCGCCATTAGATTTTTGTGAAGTGGCAACATGTGTCCAGTTGTCAAAGAATGTTATTTTGAGTGTGGATTTCGTTTTCGTAGCTTTACCAGATTTTCCAAGGTAGGAGCAATGTCACTGAAATGCTACAAGCCAGATGTGGCGGTCATGTGCTTATGTTAATTTTATGATTGAAATGTAGGGGTGGAGTCTACCTGTTAATCTGGAGAGAGCCATTGAGTAGCCAATGAGGCCTCTATGTGGGCATGGCTTTCACCTGAGACTCCTAGGAAATCCCACGATATTTCCCTCATGAAGATGAGAAGCTCTCTCCCCCAGTTGTTGGGAGTTAAGTCTTAGAGATGATTAATCATGGACAAGACAAGCTGGCAGTGTTCGAGAAGCTGGAGGAGCTGACAGAGAGACCACACAGCTTTGCCTTGATGAAGCCAGACCTCTGGAGCTGGGGCGGCCAAATGGAGACCTCTGCCAGCAATGAGTTGCTTCTGCTGTTGATGGACCCTCAGCCCTCAGGAGGCGAGGTGCCCTGCCAGCACCAGGATTCTGCACCCACTGACCTGTGACTTCGTGAGTTGGAAGAAGAATTTATAGACTGATTTCGGGCATATGGTTTAATATCAGACTTAAGACTTTGAACTGGACTGGGCTGGGATGCTTTCTCCATGTCCCATTCCTTTTGTATATAAACTCTTTCCTTATATCAATATGCATGTCCTTGACTTTGTTCCTCTAGTCTACCCAGACTATCACACCAGATAAAAGACGTCTGTGGTCTCTAATCAGCCCACAGTGACATCCGCCTAAACACTTTATTTATATGTCATTATGTAGATAATATTTAATTCTCTTTTCCTATGTAGGCTTCCTACTGCAACATTGAACATGCATATAGTTTGGTTTTTTTTTTTGGGGGGGGGAGCTGATTTTTATTATCTAAGGAAAAATGGTCAGATCCAGTTAGCTGATTAATCTTACTTCTGTGTGGGGCTCTGAGACTTTCAGTTTACCTTTAAGCATCAGCATACATAGGAGATGGCATAGTGTCCTGGCAGGTTGGGGTTTCATAGTTAGGGCTGGAGAGGAAGGGTCATGGTGCACTTTGTGGTGGTGATGCCTCTAATTTGCTTTCAGAATTTTCAAAGAAAAGTTTGTATTTAAAAGGCCCAGGAAACCAACACCAATCTCATTGATGAGGATATTTGGCCTCACAGTGTAAAGACAATCTCTTTTTCCATTGAACAGAGCTAGATGTTTTAAAAAGCAACAATACAGTGAGGTAGAAATGAGATTAAGTAAAATGCAGGAGGAATACTGGGGATGGAAAATAAGAGGAAAATGCTTGAGAGCAACATGCCTTGGGATTATAGCAGAGAAAGGATGATCTTCCCCCCTTTTCTTTATTCTCTCTCCTTTCGTGTCCTGTGAGGCAGTTGCTAGAAGTTGGCAAGAGTCACTGGGTGGTATTTGCCAGCAGGTGGATTACCGACCATTAAAAGATCATACACGAAGTGCCCACCCAATGGCTATTACACAAATGTCCATAGCATCCTACTCATCATAACAACTTGAAACAACCTGAATATATATCAATCAGTAAATGGACAAACAAACAATAATAAAATGAACCCTGGTGGCGCAGTAGTTGTGTGCGGTTTGACGGTTCAAATCCAGCAGCAGCTCTCTGGGAGCAAGACTGGGCTTCCTACTCCCACCAGAGCAGTGATGTGGGTGGGGGGCGAGGGGCGGGGAGGGGAAGAAAACAATACTAATCTATATATTCAGCAATAAAAGGGAACAAACTACCGATATATACAGCAAAATGGATGGGTCTCAAAACATTTTATGGACAAATTAAATCAGACTCCAAAGAGTTCATACCCTATGGTTCAAATTACATATTCTTGAGCTCCACATTATATATTTTAAAAATCCACACCAAATCTATTGCTGTTGAGTCAACACTAATTTATAGTGGCTGTGGCATTGTGTGTGCGTGCGTGCGTGTGTGTGTGTGTGTGTGTGTGTGGTGTGTGTATCTCAAGACACGGTTCACACTGTGGGGTCCTGTTCATGTCCCTGGGTCAGATGTCAGTTGAAGGCTTCTTCTGGTTCCCATAGTTACAGAGATTAATGAAAAGGAAGCAATAAGATGAAGCAATAAGACCACAGGCTTGTGGAGGCTGAGCTGAATGAGTCGCCAATCTGCTGAAGGCTCTTGGGAGTGGCAGACAATCTAACAGGAGGTCAACTAATCAGGCATAGAATCCAAACCCAGCAGAAGAAGTCAGCTAGCTTCAGCATACAATCAGTTGATACTGAGTAGGCAATACCCTGAAGGAAAGCTTTCTCAATTGTATCAAGGCTAGAACCTTAACTATTTTCCCTAGATAAGCTATTTTCCCTGCTTCCCACAAGATCCTATCAGGGAGTTGACCACACTATGTTAGATCAGGTCATGGGAAAATCCTGGCTACCCAAGTTGCCATAAATGGTCATTGTCATGCGGCCCTATAAGAGAGAATGCAATTGCCCCACAGGGTTCACAAACCTGCAGTCTTTGTGGAAGCAGACTGCCATATATGTCTGCCAGGCCAGAACATATTCATTTATATACAAGGGACTTCAGAAATTGGTGGGGAAATTCTATTATCTTTTCATTCTATTTTCCCCATGAGCTTTTTGAAACCCAGTTGTATAGCCACTAAGGTCCAGAGATTCTTATTTATATAGTTTTTCAATTTCCAAAACAGTGGTGATGATTCCTACTTTCCAGGGTTGTATATATGGTATGAGATAATGTACATAATTTGAGAAATGAAGATATACAATGTATTTTTATATATAATTATATTAGGTTATTATAGCAGAAACAAGTACCAGCCCCCTTTCTATTTAAATAGGATGTACAATATGCAGACAATGAAATATGAGGGGTTTGTGTCACTCATGAGAGGATTACAGAAGAGGGTGTGCCTTCTCCACCATCTTTTTACCTTTCTATTGGCTGGAAGCAGTGACAGAGGGATGGTGGAGTCCCGTGGAGGAAAGGAACACATCACCTAGGAACACTTGTTTTGGATGATGATCAGGAAGAAACAAGCTTATTATATTTTAGGTTACCGAAAATTCTGGAGTTTATTTATTACAGATGCAGGTGTTAATTATTTTAGGAAATTTAGGTATTGACAGTACTCAGTGAGGGTTAATGTAGAAAAACCTAAGCTGTATTGTACAGATTGTCTTAGCTCTTGGACTGTGGGTGATGCAGACACAGATAGTCAAGCCTGGGAAGATAGAAACCTGCAGAAAGGGTGGCAAAGCATTTGCTAAATTCATTGCTGGTGGTAATTTCAAAGACAAACCAAGTTCCTGATAATCCTTTGTCTCCTTGGAAGAGGTTGATTAGCATGGTGTAATGGACAGAGCAGTGTGCAGACAAGTATCATTACTTGTAAAAATACAGGGGGCGAGACAGAAGCTAGAAAGGTGTTACTTTACAGGATGGAAAGAGTTAATTACATCTTGACTCCAACCTGAAAGGCTGTGCACCACAAAGGTCCACTAAAAGAAATCCAATTTAGTAGACACCATGCCAGGTGCTGGGGATTCCAAGTCATGCAGTGGGTTATGCATTGGGCTGTTCTCCATGGGTCAGCAGTTAGAATCTACCAGGCACTCCACAGTAGACACACGAGGCAGTCTACTCCTGTGAAAACTAGAGTGTTCAAAACCCATCGGGGAAAGTCCGCTCTGTTCTAGAGGGCCACTATGAGTCAGGATGGACCCTTTGGCAGTGAGCTACTAGGTTCTTTGGAGGTTATGAAATATCTAGGGACTGTTCTCTGTCCTCAAAGAGTCCAGACTTTGCTAAAAAATCTAAGATGTGTACAAATAACTGCGTTGGAAAGAAATTCATCTGAAAAGTCATACATGACTATGAAGAATAGAAGCATTTTCAGAAAGTGCTTTGTTCTGGCAGAGCGTACAACAGGGATTCTCGGGGATATGGGTTGCTTAGAGGTTGGTTATCTATCAAGGCCTCAAACCCGTGAGTAAGTGCACTTCATTTGCCTTTTAAACTCATTTCTGCCTTTTGAAACAGCAGAGATCACTTTTGACCCAGAGGGCAGTCGCTGAAACTTGAGACTCTCCCACAGACCAATGCACTACTTCCCTTCCTGCCAGCCTTCTTCCTGAATGACAAGCAGCTGGGCTGAGACCTCAGAAAGGTGTGTACCCACCTCAGCATCCAGTCTCTCTAAGAGCAGGTAAGGAGCATGCTGTTCTCATCCTTCTTTAACTGAGATTATGCAATGCCTCAGGGCTCAAAGCATCCTTGCGTTTGCTGAGATTGCTTATTTTTATTCTCTCTTGTTTTTTAATAATCATTTGTTGGGCAGCAAATGGGAGCTTAAAGCTTATTGACTCCTAGCATGAGTCTAGTCCCTTTTAGCCTATTTTTATTGCCTCTCTGCCCGTGTGGAGCATTTATCTAAATATAGAATGGTACACCAGTATAGACAAGACTGGAATAAGATACAATTTTCTTTCGGATCAATTCTGGGGCTTCTTCTGGTGAGCACAAAGTACTGTTCTTTCCCAGAAGGTCAAGACTGGGCAGCAAAACAAAATGGGACTGAGCTGGGAAGCTTTCCCAAGCAGAAGTCAAGTATGTTATTGTAAGGCCTCCTAAATCAGAAAGGCCAGGACACTCAGCTCTGGACACTGCTCTCCTTGAGGCCTTGGGCAAATCACACGCAGATGATAAGGAATACTCGTCTGCTTTACCCACAGAGCTCTACACAGACATGGTTCACTAGACCCGGGGCAGATCTCCTGCCCTGCCAAATAGTTTAAAGTGACCTAAGGTAAGTTATTTAATCTTATACATAAATTGGGGTGCTAGTAATAAAATTCTCTCTCTCAGGACTTTTGTGGGGATTAGAGGATATAAATGTATGCACATTATTTACCATGGTTTCAAGAAACTGTAGTTAGTGGTATATTTGGCCCTAAATTCACTGCCAGGAGTCCATTCTGACTCACAGCGACCCTAGAGGTTAGACTAGAACGGTGCCTGTGCGTTTCTGAGTCTTTAACTTCTCAGAGGTAGAAAACCTCATCTTCCTCCCACAGAGTGGTTGGTAGTTTAGAATTGGTGACCAGGAATTAGTAGTCATGCACATAACCACTAGGCTACCAGGGTAGGCTAATAGTTTAAATGTGTCACTGGTGTCTTAAATGTGAACATACTTTTCCTCTTAGTTCAGGATGATATAATTTCTATAAATTTATTTACATTGCTAAGGAGCAGCATCTTTCACCTCCCTTGTAAATCATTTACAAGTCCTGGAGTAAGAGGATTTCCTTTGAGATGAAATACAGTATAGTGAGCTGAGCATCAGTGGCATAGTGGCTGAGTGTGGGACTGCGACCCACAGGGTTGGCGGTTCATATGCAGCAGCAGCTCTTCAGGAGCAAGGCTAGGCTTCCTACTCCCACCAGAACGCAGTGATGCCAAAAAAAGAGAAAGAAATACAATATAGTAGCCAGGACTTTAGGATTCAAATTATGTTGTATGACATTGAACAAGCTATTGGCATCCCAGGTTCATGATCCATTATCTCCAAATCCCAAATTTAGAAATCAAACTTTTTATAGAAAATAGTTTGTACACTCTTCTTGTAAATATGCCCATATTTCAGCACAGAAAGGTAAGACTACAAAGTCTATGAAAGACTACATAGTCAACAGATTTTGGTGGGGCATGGAAGTACGCTGCACCACCAGACCTCCTTGAATTCCATGCTACATGCACCTGATTTAACTTATTGGATCCAAGTCTCATAGGTGAGGGATTGTGGAGCTGTTGTGCACTGACACAAGGTTGTTGTAAGTCTTTCAAAAAAAAAAAAAGCAAACAAGACATTTGCCATTAAGTTGATTCCAACTCATGGCAATCCATAAACTGTAAGCTTCTTGGACCCCTTGTAGCTAATAGTATTATCTAGAAACAATCTTCTAAGGCAGAAAATATGACCCACATTTTACAGAAGAGAAAAACAAGACACAGAGAATTAAATAGTCACACAGTTTATATGTAGTAGAGCTGGAATTCAAACACAGCATTGCAGATTTCCAAACCCATGCCTTCTGTGGCAACACAATAATTCCCAGGGCTCCATGCAAGCTCTGATAGAAGCAACCTCAACTAAGAATCCAGTCTGAGAGGTAGATGACACTGAGAAGCTGGGCCTGACTTCTCTATGCATCACCAAAGGCAGTCCAGCTGTGGGGAGGCTCCCACCCTGAAGCAGAGTAGGTAAAAGAGGGTGCTGGTCAGGGTTTCTAGTTCCTTCTGCTGGTTGCCCACAAATGCTGTGATGGGAAAGTTGGATTTGT
The DNA here is from genome assembly GCA_004026705.1 of Nesogale talazaci. NCBI lineage: Eukaryota > Metazoa > Chordata > Mammalia > Afrosoricida > Tenrecidae > Nesogale > Nesogale talazaci. The sequence continues at coordinate 55,592 of PVJH01010914.1, forward strand.
TGAGTTGGCTTCTTTTCGCATTCCTCCAACTGACACACTGTTTCTGCTCTGGTTTCCCCCCAGAATCAAATCCTGAGAAAAAGATTTCACTACATGGGGTTGATGGCTTTCAGGGAGCCCCGGAGTCTTGAGCCCTGGAGTCACCTTGTGGTAACTTGCTGGGCTGTTTAACCCTAACCGGCAGCTCCTTGGGAAAAAGGCCTGACTTTCTACTTGCTTACTGAGGAAGGATCCGATGAAAACTTCACACGTAGATTGGAAACGTTATCAGATACTGAAGACCTAGTGAATAGAGACAGACAATGGTAGGAGCTAGTGCTTGAGGATGGGCCCCAGGACCTAGGGTACTCAAAATATGTTTGGGGAGGAGTCGATTTCTTGGCGTGGAGTCAACCTTGGGGATGTGGCTCCAGAGGAGCCTGAGGGAGTGGAGCCTTTGGGATTTTCATTTGCCAATGGACCACACACAAAGTGAGGAGGAGCAGCTGCAAAAATGATTTAGGTAATCTCCCAATGATTGGGACTTTGAAATGTGCAAAATATGTATCTAGAAAAAATGGGAGTCATCAAAACTGAAATGGGACACATAAATATTGATATCCTAGGCATGAGTGAGCTGCAATGGACTGGTATTGGCTATTTTGAATCAGGAAATCATATTGTTTACTATGTTGGGAAAAACACAATCAAGAGAAATGCACAGTATTTATCATCAAAAAGAACATTCAAAAACCAATCATGAAATATAATACTATCTGTGATGGGATTTTATCTATTCACCACCGTCAAGGAAATTCAATCAATACAACTATTATTCAAATTTATGCACCACACACAAGAGCTAGTGATGAAATTTAAGAATTCTACCAATGACTTCAATCAGAAATTGATCAAACAAGCAATCAAGATACATTGATAATTAGTGATAATTGGAATGGAAGTGTTGGAAACAAAGAGAAAGGAACAGTAGTTGGAAAATATGGAGTTGGTGATAGAAACAAAACTGGAGATTGCATGATAAAACTTTGCAAGACCAACAATTTGTTCAAAGTAAATGTCTTTTTTCAATATACAAATGGACTTCTCCAGATGAATATACAGAAATCAAATGGTAATAAGTAGTAGAAGCTCAACAGCAGCAAGCTAAAACCAAACCCAGGGCTGGCGATGGAATAGACTATCAGTTGCTCATATGTATTAACTTCAGGATAGAGCTGAGAAAGACTAAGCTCAAACCATGGGATCCAAAATATGACCTGAATCTATACTACCTGAATTTTGAGACTATCTCAAGTACAGATTTGGTGCATTGAACATTAATGACAAAAGACATGAAGAGCTGTGGGAGGACATCAAGACCATTATTCATGAAAAAAAGCAAAAATTTCATTAAAAAGATAGATAAGAAAGGGGAAAAGGAAAATGTTCTAAAATTGATTGTGGTAAAGATTGTACCATAATATTTCTTGATATGATTGAAGTATTGAATTGTATGATATGTGGATGAAATGACAATACAACTGTTTAAGAAAAAGAAATGGGGCTGAGCCCCAGTGGTGTAAGTGGCTGAGTGTGGAACTGTAGCCCACAGGCTTGGCGGTTCAAATCCAGCCGTGGCTGGGTAGTGCCCACGACCACCAGAGGCAGTGATGCCCACAAAAAAAAAAAAAAGAAATGAAACATCAAAGTGTATGTCATAAGAGACTCTGAATCTTGCTCTAAATCATGGAGTTCTAACTAAAGAAATGGAGAAATGATGAATTCAGAGAGCTGCTTGAGAAGAAAAATATTATATTTTAAAATATTCAAATATTATAATGAAATGTGCAAAGACCTAGAACTAGAGGAAGAACACACTCATCTATTTTAAACTGATAGAACTGAAGAAAAAATTCAAGCCTCCATCTGCAGTCTTGAAAGGTTCTAAGAGCAAACCATTGACTGATGCAAAAAGCATCCAAAGAAGATGGAAGGAATATACCGAGTCACTGTCCCCCCAAAGATTGAATCAACATTCCCTTTCAGTAAGCAGTATATGAGCAAGAACCAACAAAGTATGTTCTGAAGGAAGACGTTCAAGTTACGCTGAACGCATTAGCCAAAAGACCCCAGAAATGATAGAACACCAACTGAAATGTTTCAAGGAGCTAATGTAGCACTGGAAACATTTACTTGCTTATGACAGGAAATTTTGAAAACAACTAGTTGGTCAGCTGACTGGAAGAAATCCATATCTATACCAATTTCAAAGAAAGGTGACTAAACAGAATGTTCAACAATAGAACAGTATCACTTATATCACATGCTAGTTAGAATTTTGCTGAATATCACCCAGCAATGTTTGCAAAAGTACATTGATAAGGAGCCTCTGGAAGTTCAGGCCAGATTCAGACGAGGAGGTAGGGAAAGGGATATCATAACTGATACCAGATGAATCTTGGCTGAAAGTAGAGAATGCCAGAAAGATGTTGACTTGTGTTTTATAGCAAATACCATAGTATTCGACGGTGTGGCTCATAACAAATTATATATTTCCTTGAGAAGAAAGGAATTCCAGAATTTCACTGTGCTAATATGGAACTTGTACACAGATCAAGAGGTCCGTGAACAAATCAAACAGAACACTGAGTGGTTTAACATCAGAAAAGGTGCACTAGAGGTGCACCATACTTAGTCAATCTGTAGGCTGAGCAAATCATCAGAGAAGATGGCTTATAGGAAGATGAATATGGAATCAGGATTGGAGAAGACATTAACAAACTGTCATATGCAGATAGCATGTTTGCTGAAAGCTAGAAGGTCTTGACGCATTTGCTTATGAAGACCAAGGATTGCACTTTCGGTATTGATTACAAGTCAACATAAAGATGATCAAAATCCTCATAACTGGACCAAAAGGTAGCATCATGATATATGAAAAAAGGTTGAATTTATCAAGGATTTTGTCTTGCTTGGACCCCCAATTATTGCTCATGGAAGCAGTAGTCAAAAGATCAAAAAAAGCATTGCATGAGGTAATCTGCCACACAAGACCTCCTCAGAGTATTGAGAACAAGGCTGTTACTTTGAGGGCTAAGGTGCACTTGATCCAGCTCAAGGTATTTTCAATTCTCTTACATGCACTAAAGTTGGACATTGAATAAAGAAGACATCAATGCATTTGAATTGTGGTGCTGGAGAACAATATTGAAAGTATCATGGACTGCTAAAAGGTTAAATTCAACTGCCTTGAAGAAGTCTGGCCAGAGTCCTCCTTAGAAGCAAGGATGACAAGACTTCACCTTACATACTTTGGACATGTTATCTATAAAGACCAGTCCTTGGAGAAAGACATCATGTTTGATAAAATGGAGAGGCAGTAAAGGAGCAGAGGCCCTCAAGGAGGTGGGTGGACATGTGGCAGCCACAATGGGCTCAAGCCTGGGAAAAATTATGAGAATGGCCCAGGATGTGGTTTCATTCTATTGTGCATAATGATCAGAACCTACTCAATGGCACCTAACAACAAGAAGAAGTTACAGTCTCAGAGACTTACGGGGAAGTTATGCCCTGTCTTTTAGGGTCGCTCCTAGTTGACATCAGCTAGATGGCAGCAAGTCTGACTTTGGTTTGGTGGGTGCTATGGTGGGTGACGAGCTGGGCCACTAACTGCAAGATTAGTCATTTGAATCCACAGGTGGCTCCAGGAAAGGAAGACAGGAGGCGCTCTGCTCCTCTAAAGATTCCCAGCCTCAGACATACGGCGGCAATTCTACCTGGTTTTAGGGTTACTATGAGTCTGAATCGGCTCAATGGCGGTAGGCTAGGGGTGTTGTTTTGGACAGGAGCATTCATGGATGTATTAGGTACTGGAAACATCTGGAGGCAGTAGACATGTAATACAGGGGAGGGGAGGGATAATGGGTGTGTCATGGCACCAGCTTCCCCAGTGAGTGTCTAAAAGGTCGCAGGGAAACTTGGGGTCATGATATAAACACATCTCAGAAAAATCCTACCTGAGAGCTGAGGTATTTTGCTATATCTCTGGAGAGGCGGTGGTTGAAGGGGACTCCCAGGCATGTTGTTGGTGGGCAATCAGAAGCAGCATGGCCTTCCACTCTCTGTCAAAGGCCTTCAAGCATGGATATGTAGATAATGGCACTGGAGCAATCTGAAATTTTGGGCGTGAGGGAGGTGCAGGAAGGACTGGCAGAGCCTACCACATATCCTTTAACATAGTTCTGTGTGGTAAGAGGAGTCCTGGGAAAACAAACAATTCCCTCTCCCAAACATGGGTTTGATGTCCACTGACAGACTCTTCTACCCTCAAAATAATAAAAGATAAAAATATCCCCACCACACAGTGATGACACTGAAAATGTGTGTCGTAAGTCATTGATCTCCAGAGACCACCAAGAGGATGTCAGGACATTACCCAGGACATTACAAATGAGCTATGACTTTTCACCTCCTAATTCAGATACTTGCCTCAAGGGAATGGGACCAAGAACAAAGATGTCTTAATGAAGGAAAGGTCCAGAAAGTTCTGGGTGGTGGGATGAACAATGAGGATAGAGATTCACTGGCCCCCACCAGTGACAATCCTGGGTCCTGTGAACAGATACTGTCTGCAAAGAGGGGGTGAGGTGGCCACTGAAACTTGGGTCCTCTGAGGAGAATGACCCCAGAACCACAAATTCCCTGCTGCCCAGTTGATTCTAACTCAAGGTGACTCTGTAGGACAGCCAAGCATTGCTCCTGTGGGTTTCTGAGATTGGGAGTCTGGACAGGAGTAGAAAGTCTCATCTTTATCTGGCTGAGCAACTGGTAGTTTCGAACTGCCGACCTTGCAGTTAGCAGCCCAACTTGTTATCACACCACCAGGGCTCCTAAGAGCACCATGAGAGGGACCAAAAAAATGCCTTCAATGGAGCACAAATGAACATTCCTTATTTCACAAGTTCGTCTCAGCCTGAGTTTGAAAAGGAAGACTGCCTGGCTACAGTTGTTAGTCCAAGGGTGGGGACTAGGTCTTCTGGCCTTTGTGTGCCCAGAGTGTCACAGTGAGCAGTGACTAATTTTACAGAACTGCCATGGTTCAGTGCTCTGCTCCATTCTTGCCTGTGCGCTCCGGCCTCATGCTTCTATGTACATCGTGTGGGTTAAGCAGAGCGTCAATGGACAAGGGAGACCCCCAACAAGACAGGTGGACACTGTGGCTGCAACCGTGAACTCGAACAACAATCGTGAGGAAGGCCCAGGGACAGCTAGTGTCTCCTTCTGTCCTGTGTAGGGGTCACTCTGAGTTAGAACCAATGGGAGGACACTTAGCAACATGCACACACCTGCGCTCTCCACATGGCTAGTTCTCTTATTCCAAGGAAGAGCGCCACCACCACCACCACCACCACCACCAACTCACTCATTAGCTGACAGACCTTGGGCAAATGCTGTAGCCTTCAGTTTGTCCAACAACAAAATGTAGAAAGTGCTGATCTTCCCAAACTTCTAGTGAGGATTCAGTTGGGGCTTGATCTAGAACTCGACACAAAGAGTTTCATAAGTATAGCTTTGACCTTTATTGGAGCACTGGGGTTTCCATTGACGAAGAATAGGGCTGCTGACCTGAAGATCCGTGGTTCAAACCATCAGCCACTCCAAAAGAGAGATGAGGTTATCGGCTCTTGTAAAGACATGCCATGGCGGGCGGGGCGAGGGGGGCAGTTAATTAGAGGGGAGCTGATACCAAGGGCTTAATAGAGAGTAAGTATCTAGAAAAGAATGATGGCAACATAGGTACATATATATGCTAGATAAAAGTATGTATGGATTGTTATAAGAGTTCAAGTGCTCCAAATAAAGTGATCTTTTACTTTAAAAAAAAAATGAGGTTTAATAAAACAGCAACCCTAAGAAGTTACCTAGTGTTGTGAGGGTCCCTATGAGTCGATGACAGTGGGTTTGAGAATGCCATTATCCGTGCGTCTCATACAATACTGGTTCTTTTAGGAGACAGAAAATTCTGGAAACCCCCCTACCAAACAGCCTGCAAATCCACTTTAAGCTTCTAATGAGAAATTGAGGCATCAAAAAGAAAGCAAACTGCACTCACTGAACTTTCCAATTCTATTGCTGCATATAAGTCATAGTGATTTGTGTCAAATACTATGACAGTGTCTATCCTCCAAGGAACTTAATGTGCTTACACCAACCACTTAACTAGTGAGGCAAATGCTTCCCTCCCTCAGGATGAGGTAAGCGAACACGTCAGGTGACCCCCTTGCTGGGAGTGAAAACTGCAGGCAGAGACAGAGGCACTAATAAAACATGATGGTTACATTTTTTAAACCTTTCTCTCATTTAGACTGTGTATGGAAGTTGGCCCGCCTGGCTGATTTCGGAATTGCTGGTTACACTTATGTAACACAGGATAGCTTCAGCTAATTGTTGTCTCATGCCTCTTTGAAGTCCGGCTAATGCTTATCAGATCTCTCTCTGAGTGTAGAACCCCCGGGACAGATGCCGGGGAGGGGAGAAGAGGCCTCTTCAGCAATTGCAATCGTTGTCTTCATTTTCAGATCAAAATGACTTGCTTTAGAGATGGCACAGAAATCTATTTGAGAAAACAGAACCATCTGGGATCGTTGGTCAGAGCTATAAATGGTATAGAAAGGAGAAAAAAATGTGCTGAATTTTGATAAATGAAGGGGGTTACAAAGGCTTTAATTGAAACCACGTGGAAGGAGTTCTTTTGCAAAAATTTCCCCTAAGACTAAAAAAAAAAAAAAATTCCATGTAGTAAAAATATCCAATCCCCAGAGACTACATATAAGGCACAGCTGAAATTTCTAGTCTTTTCCTGGTATCACCTCCTCACCCATCCTAGCTTCAAAAAACCCAAACTAAACCCATTGTGTTGATTCTGATTCATATAAGTCTTTGGAACCTGTCAACTTTACGAGAGCAGCCAGCCTCATATTTCTCTCTTGGAGTGGTTAGTGGGTGTGAACCACCCAACAACTCTACAACCCACCATATACCAGCTCCTTTTTAAGACCCAGAGGATGCTAAGTATGAGAGACTCAAAATTTACCCTCAAAGACTTCCAGTTTACTGGGGAACCAGAGAAATAGTTACTAGTGCATGGCCACAAAGGAGGATATAGCATGGAGAAGCACTTTGAAGAGAGTACAAAGAAACATGGAGGTGACCTTTCTGTAGAGAATGAAAAAGAGAGGAGTATAGTGGGAGGAAGAATATAATGGGAAAAAAAGAAGTAGCAGGCTGTTTTTAAGAGAAGCAATCCCTTTGATGTGTGGCTGAAAGCAGCTGGTGATGTTAGTGTGGACGGCAGACAACTTTAGCTAGGGCATCAGGAAATAGGCTAAGTAGATAAAAGCCCTGGTAGAATAGTTTTTCATATCTTCAGCCGCACGATGTAATTAATTGACCCCAGAAAGGAAGAGAGAGACACAAAATAAAAGGAAAATAAAAGGAGAAATAAGGAAGAGAATGAGAAAGGAATAGGATACAGGAAGGAAGGAAGGAAGGAAGGGAAGAGTTACCTTATGTGCTTGAGAAATTTCACATGTGAATCCACTTGTTTCTGTTTCCTAATTATAATCCTTTATAGATCTGGGAGTGGAGAAATTGGCCCAACCATTATTCTATTTAACAGTCATAAGATTTAAACTAACAAACCAAAGACCCAAACTAAAACATTGAATCCATTGGTTTCCACAGACCTCAGAAGAACCAACAATGGACTGATCTTATAATAGAACCATGAGAAATACATGTGTTGGTACTAAGAGGTACTCAGAAAAAGTGGAAATCAAATGATATTTTTATTATAGAGAATCATATTAAGATGAATATAATTAAATTTCTTTCTCATTTGAACACTATATTTAATTAGATAAACTTTATTTTGTTATGTTGATGGCCAAAATGCATTATGAACACATTATAAATGCTATTCAGACTGCATCGTTCTAAAATTGGTTTCCAGGAAACTGTCTTAGTATCCTTGGGCTATAATTTAGAAATTATCACAATATATGTGGCTTAAAATAACAGAGAAGTAGTCTTACAGTTCAGATTAAAAAAAGTTCTTTATTGGAGGAAAATCTATGAACTCATGGGGAAAAAAGTAGAATGATAACTCAAAGAAATCTTCATGAACAATGCTGATGACAGACTTCCAGGTAAACACGTCACCAATGAAATTTGCTAGTGCATGGGCCTTATCATGAGATGGCTTGAGAGGGATGTACCTGGTTGTTCATTTCAAACAAATCTGGACATTCTCAGGAGTTATTGCGCGTGGATCTTTGTAAAAGATAAAGTTAAGTTGTGTAACTATCTAAGTAGATGAGGGCTCTTTTCTGAATTGTCATTATTAGATTGCATCCAGTTGCTTGCCACTTAGAGTGACCGTACGCATAATGGAACAAAATCACAATCTGTCTGGCACCATCTTCACAATTACTGTTATTTTTAAGCTCAGGTTTGCAGTCACTCTGTCAGTCCATGTCCTCGAAAGTCTTCCTCTTTCTCTGACTCTCTACTTTACCCGGCATGATGCCTTTTTCCAGGAACTGAACTATTCTGAGAACTCATCCAAAGTCTGTGAGACCAGATCTCACCATTCTCACTTCTAAGGAATACTAAGGCTATACTCCTTTCAAGACAGATTTGTTTGTTCTCGTGTAATCCCCACTTTGACTACACCAGAGATCAAATACATTGATTCTTCTGGGGTCTTCCTTATTCATTATCCAACTTTTGCCTGTGTAGGAGGGGATTGAAAATACAATGGCTCGGTCAGGCACACCTTAGTCCTCAAAGGAACATCCTTGTTCTTCAGCACTGAAAAGAGGTCTTGTGCAGCAGATTTGGCCAGTCAGACGTGACATTTGATCTATTGGCTACTGCTTCCTGAGTATTGATTGTGGATCCAAGCAAGATGAAATATTTGACAACTCTAATATTTTCTGTATTATGATGTTGTCTACATGCCCATTTGTGAGAATTTTTGTTGGTCTTTTTTTTTTACATTGAGTGGTAATCCATACTGAAGCCTGCAGTCCTTGATATTTATTTGAAAATGCTTCAAGTCCTCTTGTGCAGGAAGAAAAATTGTGTTATCTGCATATTTCAGGTTGTTAAGAAGCTTTATTCCAATCCTGATGCCAGATTCATCTTCATGAGGTTGTCCAGATTCTGGGATTATTTGTTCAGCATACAGATGAATGAATATGGGGAAAGTCTACAGTCATGATGCATTGCTGATTTTAAACATGCGATATTGCCTTGTTCTGTTTGTAAGACTCTCTCTTCATCTCCTACAGGTTCCACAGGAGCACAATGAAGTGTTCTGAAATTCCCATTCATTGCAATGTTTTTCATAGTTTGTTATGTTCCATATAGCTGAAGACCTTTGAATAGTCAATAAAACCCAAGCAAACATCTTTCTAGTTTTCCCTGCTTTTAGCTAATATCTCTCTAACATCCAAGATGTCAACAACGATAGCCTTCATGAAACAAACCTCTTCTGAATCAGCTTGGATTTATGTGTTCACTCTGTCAAGGTACTGCTGAACCATTGTTCAATTATGATCAGCAAAAATGTACTTGTTTGTGACACTAATTCTGTTGTTTGCTAACTTCTGCATTCTAGTGTGTCATTTTTCTTTGCAATGGACGCAGATATGGATCTTTTTTCAGTCATTTCATCAGGTAGCTGTCCAAATTTTCTTGCATAGGTAAGCGAGTATTTCCAGTGCTTACGTCAGCTTGTTGAAACATTTCATTTGCTATTCTGTCATTCCCTGGAGCTTTGTTTGATAATGTCTTCAGTACAGCTGGGATTTTCTGTTTGATCACATGTTCACATGTTCTCTCTCTCTCTCTCTCTCTCTCTCTTTCTCTCTCTCTCTCTCCCTCTCGCGATATGATTGAAAGTCAATCAGTTCTTTTTGGTACAGTAACTCTATAAACCTTCCATCTTCTGTTGATGCTTCCTATAACATTTAATATTATGCCATGTAAACCTTCAATAGTGCAACCAGAGGTTGACATTTTTTCCAATTAATTCAACTTGAGATATGCTGAGCATATTCTTCCCTTTTGGTTTTCTAACTTCAGATCTTTGCACATTTCACTGCAGTATTCTACCTTGTCTTCTCAAGTTGCTCTTCAAAGTTGTTTGTTCAGGTCTTCTATTTCATCTTTTCTTCCATTGCTTACATCCCATCTAAATTTAGAGATCATCTCAAAAACACTTTTGACGCATTGAACACTATAGACAGGAGACCTGACATGTTGTGAAATGGCATCAAGAACATGAGACATGAAGAAAGCAAAAGTCAATTAAAAATACAGGACGAAGGAGAAGACCAAAATGAATCTCAAAAAAGAGACTCTGGAACTTGCTCTTGCACATAAAGATGCGACTAAAACAAATGAAATTCCATATACATAGTTTAAAGTGTTCTGTTATTCTGAGCAAGAGAACATTTTGATGTGGCATTTGGGACCTAGGGGAATGCATTTGTCTTGGAACACACTTTACTTTAACTGAGATTTGTGATTACTTGTATCTTGAAATTGGGTTAAGGCTTCTACCGTTATGTCTGCTTTGACAATCCAGATGTTTTTTTTATTTATGCATATATTGTTACCCATACATTTATTAAATTATCACTGCCAATGAGTCAATTTCACTTCATAGTGAGCCTATCGAGGGTTTCTAAGGCTTTGCAAATCTTGACAAAAACAATTTCATTTTTCTACCTGGAGCAATTGGTGGATTTAGCTGCTGACCTTGTGGTTAGCAGTCCAACCCTCTCTGGTGGTGTCTCCAGGTAAGCATTGCACACTGCTAATTACAAGGTTAGTGGTTCAAAACTCCCAGTCATTCCTTGGGAGAAAGATGAGGCTATCTGATCCTGCAAAGATTTATAGCCTTTACATACATAGAGCCCCAATGAGTCAGAATCAAGTCAATGACAGGTTATTTTGCATTGTTTTGTTTTTATATAAAAATTATCTCATATTAACTGTATATAGTAGATACACAGAGAAAGTATGTCATTTAGGCAATATCAGACAGTGATCAAGTAGCAGGTTCTAAACTTAAGCTCCCAACTGACTCACAGGCCATGCTCTTTGTACTGCTCCACTTTGCTCCCTTTTAATCTTGATTAAAACTGAATGAGTCATGGGGCCCGAGAAAGGCTCTGGAGATCCTAGAACCCTCTACAATCCCTTTGAAAGCCACTCACCCAAATCATAGTTTGGACGAGAAAAGTCTTTCTGACAAATCCTGATCCATCTGATACTCAAAAGGCAATTTTGTATCACTTTTTACATCAAAATTCATTTTCACTAAAAGGGAAAAACTTACATTTCCACTGGGATTCTGCAAATCACAGAGCATTTCCGTGTTATTGAGGAAATAATAGCACATTTTTTGCATGCTTTAAAGATAGCTGAAAGGCTGCCTTTGATGGTAATCAGATGACATGGATTAGTTTTTAATTCTATGTTTAGCCCTAAAGGAACCTGGGCCTTATAAGAAGGTTTACTAATCTCTTGCTGATGGGATCGGCCATGTTCTATTCGGTCTTGAGTTTTATGAAGTCATTTACAGACTTTCATTCAATACTCCGATTTTTTTTTCCACACGGTTTTTGAAGTATTGGAGTTAATTTCCTGACAGGGTACTTGAGGTTTCCTTAATTTAAAAAAAAGTGCTAATATGTGAGAATGGGGATGGAAGTGCGCCATTTCAAGGAGTCCATTTCTTCTAGGGTAACAAACTAAGTGGTTTAATTTTTATTATTAAGCAGTTCCTTTCCGAAGGGGAAGATACTAGCATAGCAGCTTGGTTTCGGTTAAAAAGTGCCACGGGACAAAAACTAGAATGTAGCTGAGTGCCTCAGGCCTGAAGTCTTCACTCAGGTCTGCCAGCAACTTTACTGGACAGATGTAGCCATCTTCCCTCTCTTGACTGAGTCTGTTTAAAAACTGTGGAGGTAAGTATGATGGGGTGTTGTGGGTTAGTCTGTTAACCCCAAGGTCTATAACTCAAACCCACTATCCAGTCCATAAAATGAAAACGAGGCTGCCTGCTCTTTAGTCGTAAGAACCCTCTATGGGGTTTCTATGAGTCAGAACTGACTCAATGCAGTGAGTTTGGTTATTTGATTTGATGTCATATCACTAGCTAATATAAGTACTTCATGAAGATCTAAATTATAATACCTCTCAAGATGTGCATCTTGATAGATAAATCTTCAGACAGGAGAGCACCAGAATCTTTATTTCAACCGTCGATTTAGACATACATAATTCTAATATCTCTATAGGTATCATAGTAATTTAAAGTCAAAAAGTCTTGCTGCAAAAATCACAGAAGCCTGTTGTGTGAGACTGGGTTCTCTAGAAAAGCAAAACCAGTGATGTGACTATGTGTACTGAAAGAGACTTTTTTCAGGAAATGGCTCACTTAGTTGTGGAAGCAGAGAAGTCCAGTCTGGTTCAAGTCCATGGATCAGTTATAAACTAAAGACTTCTTCTGACTCTGGTAGCTTCTGGAGCTGACAAAGAGGAGACTGCAGGATGAAGCAGGAAGACCACAGGCTGATGGATTCTCAGCTTAATGAACCTGAGATTGGCCAAATGAATCCAAGGTCAGATGGCTTCTGGGATTGGCACGTGATATGACAGGCGTTCAATAAATCAGGTGTAGGATCAAAATCCAGCAGAAGCCAGCTAGCTTCCAGACACTGTCCATCTGTAGTAAGAGCAGGCTGCACCCTGAGTAAAACATGTGTGGGTTTGGATTGGCATGTTAGTCACGATATTTGTTGACTTGCTTGCCTACGTTGAGTGGCAATTTGTTATAAAGTGACCAGACGACCCGTTTTTTAACAACTTAACAATGACCCACAGTGTTTTAAACTTAAAATAAATATTTTATTTTACACAATACTATTTTTGTGTTCTATGAGAATTTTTGTTGCTCCATATAGACCAAATTTTTAATCAAGAACACCTCCCCCTGCGCCCCCCTCCCCCTGTTGATGATGTCCCATTTAAAATTTGGTCACTTTAAGACCATGTGTGAATATGAGCTGGCACCTTCAGAACAATATGTTTCTTTTTAATTGTTCATAATAAGTCCCTGTGATTGTCCTGTGTCCTTCAAGAAAATCTAGAAGGCCTCTTTAGTTGTCATAGTCTTCTAAGCGGATCTCTTCCTGGCCCAGGAGCTCTGCGCAAAAGTTGCTGTTTTGATTGGAGCTTTTTTGGGGGGTGGGAAGCATCACTGCCCTCTGGTGGTGGGAGTAGGAGGCCCAGCCTTTGCTCCTGTGGAGCTGCTGCTGGAATTGAACTTCCATCCTGGTGGGTCGCAGTCCCATGCACAACCACTACGCCACTGGGGCTCAGCCTTTGATTGGAGCTTTAAAAAAATCTTATGGCATCTTAAAATGACTAAGGCAAGTTTATTACTCAGATAACCTTACTGCAGCCATTCACTGATGGCGGAGAAATGTTTAAGCAAATTTTGTGTGGGTATACACAATGATTTTTTTTTTAACTTACTTTCATATATTGAATGGCAATTTAGTTTGGATCTCCACAAGAGAATAAAAAAGTTGAGAATGATTGAAATTTATAGAGATGTGTGGTTAAAGACAGTGGTCTTCTCATGTACAATCCAGGCTCGTCTGTTTCTGGATTTTGTTGATCTTTTTCTAGTCTACCCTATAAATGTTCCTCTTGGTCTCCACTTCATTATTGCTTTCATAAGGGTACTCTTATTATTGTCTTCAAAGGGTCCTCAGTCTTTGCTGATTCTTTTGTCCAAAGACATTTTTATGTACAACTTTTATCTTTCCAATATGTAGTAAGATACTATTTACTTCAGTTACTACCCCCTTACTACATGTGTTAGTCCAGGTAGATTAGAGAAACAAATTCAGGGAGACTCATATGTATACAGGAAAGAATTTTATATACAAGAGCATTTGAATATTGAGAAAACATCTCAATTCAGTCTATATCAAGTCCATAATTCTGATAATAGCCCATATGTCAGATAACAATCTATAAAATCCTCCTCAGTTTTGCAAAACACACGCACTTACACTGAATTCACAAAGATCAAGGGGCAGTGGGTTGGAGGTCTTTTGGATCCAGGGGTGCTGTAACCATCTCAGTGATTGCAGAGGTCTCCATGTGGTTCCTTCAACTCAGAAATTATGATTGCCTCAGAGTAGCTTCGTTTCTTCTTCTCAGAAAAGTCTCACAGGGAATGAGCCTATGGAGAATCTCTCCTGCCTCTAAGGAGGAAATACAGGAGTTTCCAGAATCCTCAGGAGAAGGTCATGCCCACACAGAAGCCTCATTGACTATATCCCTATTGACAGGCTAAAATCCACTCCTACTCTTAATCCTCAAACTGACACCAGATTAAATACCACACTGCATAATGGTCCTAGGTTTTTCTAAGCCTACCAGTAAACTTCTTTTTGCTTTGCTACCCTGTTCTGTGTTCTTTCTATTACCTTTCATGCAATAAAGAAAGGGGTAATCAACACTCTTTTTTTTTTCTGGAGGAAAGAGCAAACCCCAACTGAATTCCCTGCAAGGTTCCACAGAGCTTTCTTTGTGTCCCTAGAGCCTATTGGAAAGAAGCTGGCTGCAAATAAACAAAAATGACTTAAACAAGGAGATTAATGAACTTAACAGAAGGTTGTCAAAATTCCAGATTGACATTATTATTACTATTATTTTTGTCTCTCCCCTTATGGATGTAAGATGATTGTCTGCTCCAAGCATTATATCCTCATACAACATTAAAAAACAGAAAGATAGATAAACAGTCCATCTTATTTGAACCCCTCTTAAAAAATATGGAGAGAAACTGAAATATAGATATATATCCCTTAGAATATTTACCTCCAGGTATCTTGGGCCAAGATAGGGTCATATTCTTAGGCTCTATCTAAAAGGAACCTGGAAAGTCAGTCCTAAGGGCCCCTATTGTGAAAGTGGAATTGGCCTTCAAGGAGAAAGGAGGCAAGGGGGCCATGAAGTATACAAATAATAGTCATAGAATAGGAAGGGACCTCAATAATTCCATATGAATTGAGTTCATATGAAATAGAAAACTATTTTGACATGTTACCCAGTTCTTGACAAGAAAGGCACACAGATCAAAGAAACCTACATGGAGGATCATTTTGGAACCTTGGACTTCAGAGGAAAGGATAGGTATGAATTGCATTCCAGCTAGAAGAAGTTGAACCAAAGTTGCAAGAGAAGAAACAGCTAGAATGGGTAGATTGTCAATGTGACCATCTTGAATGCTTGCATGCAGTATTCTATTGGAACAGTATCCTGACTGACCAAATGCCCACACTGGCCACTAATGACTTGAAAGATTGCTACTTCCTGGTTCTTCATATCCTCCTGGTGGCCAGCCCTCACCTCACCTGCCAGTGGCTATTTACTCTCCCAGTCCCCTATGTACAGCCTTGCTTCACCTGGGATTGGAGTCATGGGGTGAAAACCCCACCCCATTCTCAGATCTAGAATTCCAAGAATTCCAATTAAACAGGACAGCAGAATATGCAGTGCCATATAAGCAGTCTGTTTCCAGCAAACCCTGCGTGAGCAGGTGAACTTGCTCACAGTTTCTCTACAGATTCCAAACAGTTCCTTCCAGGAGCAAGCACCTAGACTTCAGTCACTCTCTGAGTATAGAAACTATTTCCACATCAGGTGTCCTGACATCAGATTCTATTTAAGCCAAAGGAACTGTGCCTAGGACAG